>SNQJ01S0022829.1:12635-42460 GCA_010110895.2 Picea sitchensis
TAATATTAAGTGTAACATACACTTGACAAGAAATAAAGAAGAGAGGAGATTATGGAGCTTGGAGGATTCGACCCTTGGAAAATTGTTGAATATAATAATAATTTTGCATGCCCAGTCAAACACCAATGTGCCTAGATAGAAATGATGAGTCATCCAACCAAATGTTGCCACATTTGATCACTCGGTAGGGCACCAATCTACCAATAAGAATCTGCCATATGTCATCCAATAAAATCACGCCATGTGTCACTTTTTGTATGTTGCCACGTGTCTCCATTAATTAGTTTCCATGTGGAACCATCCATTTAACTGCCATGTGTCACTTGGATATGTTCCTCATAGAACTTAGGATAAGAAAAATATTATTAAAATAATATGGCGGGTTCGCAGGTTTACGTGAATGCAGAGGTAGGTGAGGAAATCACTGCGCACCCGCGGTAATACATAGTAAGAAATGAGTGTGAAAAATTCTAAGTGTAGGTGAAGTGGAGAGGAGAGGTAAATAGTAGAAAAAATAAGTTGTAAATTTTCTAAGTCTTGAGAATCGGTCAGATGGACTTGCATATAACGTATTAAATAAATATCATCAACCCTCACTAACCTCGTGAACCTGCGGTAACTCATATATTTGGTTAAGTGTTGGAGGAGTTGCATTGTAAAGAGTATTAAAAAGAGTTGTGTGCATTATGAAGGTGGCGAAAGTCAAAGTGCATTATGAGGGTAGTGGAGATAAAGCATACCCTTAAGAAATATCACCAACCCGCCAAACCGCAGTAAGCCATAGTAAATAAGACCAAGTCCAGAAAGTATATAATGGATCACGTGAAATATGGAAAGAATTATGGAAAATATGGAAAATAAAAAGAATTATATGGGAAATAAAAAGAAATACGTGAACATTAGGAAAGGAAAAAGGGAAAACGAAAGAAATGGAAAGAGAGATAATGAAAATGGAAAGGAAAAATAAAAAGAAAAGGGAAAATAAAGGAAAAGGGAAATGGATGTGAAGGTGAAAAGAAATAAGGAAAAATGGATAAGTGTGGAAAATGGTATGGAGAAAATAAGAGTAATGAGACAATGGAAAAAAAAAGTATAAAATGAGAGAATGAATAGAGGTGAAGGGAAAGGAGAGGAGAGAACATGTCACTAGGAACATTTTTCATATTTTTTCTTGTAATACTTCCATTGGATTTCTGGAAAAAAGTATGCATATCTTGGTCATGGAGACTCGGATTTTGATTCCGCGAAATGCATGGTGAAGTTGATATTGAGGGCTACATCATGGACTTACAATATTTCAAATAAAAATTTCTTTTGGTACCACCTTTTATGAATTCAAGAGCGGGAAAAAATAGGTGACCAAATTTTGGTCAATAACTGGCTCCAACTGTAGGACAGTCACCCTCTGTGGGTTGTTGAGAACACCAGAATCTCAAGACCAGCTGCCTTCTTCATTGGGCTATGGATTCATATTCAAAATACATTCTTGCAATTATTCTTCTTTCATGGAGTCATCTTCAAATTTCAACATCCACTTAGCAATTTCTTTATTGCGAAAAACTTTGACTGAAGAAATAAACTATGTACATACATGATCTACCTACCCTAAATTATTTTAAAGAAAGGGGCACCTTAGGTATAGGCGGATTTCCAATGGATCCATTCGATCATCCAATTGAATTTTGAAATGGGTTCCAGCAGTAAGAAAAAGATTGGGGTTACCACCAATAAATCAGAAGCATGAAAATCAGGAGCATGCCCAAAATTTACCACAATGGGATCGAGCAATGTATGCAGAACACTTGTTTTCGTTAGTGGGATAACAATAATTTTGAACCAATATTCAATATAATCTACTCTTGGTTGCCCCAGAGTGTTGCTATCTTCAATAAAATGAGAAATATCTTTCTTGAAAACATTCATTTTTTCTTCCTTTTCCACATTCAAGATTATTGCTTCATTGGCGATGTCTTGGCAATGTTCTTCTTCTATGCAATGGCTATCTTCTTTATTCTCAAAATCATTTTCTTCCACCAATTCTTCTTTATTTTGGCTGAATTATTCTTGCATATTTGGTGGAGACTCTTTAATTTCTTCCTCATATGGAGTATATGAGATGATGATATCCTTTTCTTGGTCTTTGGAATTATTTCTTTCATTCTCAACAACAAGATTTGATTCAGAAAAGTCTCGCAGTGTTTCATTATGTTCTTCTTCTTAATCATTGATTTCATCCTTTTGTGTCCATGTGGGAGAGGGTGGGTGGGAAAGAACATGTAAAACATCAACAAAAACATATGAATGCACCTTTGGGATAAAATTTTATGCAAATGAATCTTCTAACACATCCCAGCTAGTAATGAAGTTAGGCATTAATGAACTATACCATTCAAGAGCATCCTCTCATAAAGTTTGTAGGAATAATCTACATGTAACATTGTCTTCAATGAGATTGAACTCATAACATGTACCTTTAAAATTAATCAAGTGTTGCTCTGCATCTTCTAAAGCATCCCTAGAGAATGTAGAAAAAATTTCAAAAGAAATATTGGGCATTTTAAAGTCTATTTCTGGTAGATTTAAAGGGGTACTATGAAATCGCCTCCTTCTTTGAGTATTTCTCCCTTTTGTCGAGTCTTGCAAAGCCATTGATGGGCTTGATGAAGAATATAAAGAAGCATTATGACATGAATGAAACTCTTCATTTTGAATTTTTTCAATGGAGTTTCCAGGGAGTTAATTCCCCCAAATCTTTTGTGCTTCTCGTTTCTTTTTGAAATCACAAAAAAGGTGAGCCATGCTTAAAATAAGCAGCAATTTTCTTGAATCTTCTTCTCGAAACTTTGAGCCATAGAGATTTATGGTTCCTCAAACATCTTGAAAATAAATCATTCCCTAGTGGAGTCACAAAAAATGTTAACGCTTGAATCCGTAAGGACTGAAACGGTAACTTCACGAGGATGTAAATCCCCCTGTGTTTTTATAGAGGTGGTACTCCTCTTTAGATTTTCTTGGGCATTATAGATATTCAGAATGTGGGACTTGACAGAAGTTCATCGTAGTAATTCAAAGAAATATAAATATTGCAAGAAAATAAAAGGAAATGTTTTCTTTTCTTTTAAAATAAATTTCTTAAGAAAGGACCAGGAACCGAGCACATTCACACATTTAAATCACATAAGAAAATTTTCCTCACATCCATCATAGTTTGACTAAAGATTTATGATCACATAAAAATAAAAAGAAGATGGTATGCATGCATAAGAGAACTTTAACACAGTGAACATGGGCAGCTCAACTAAATATGATGATAAATCAACCTCAAATACTTTGTATTCAAAACTATGGGTTACAAAGTATAGTCGAGATCGTTCTCGAAATAGCTCTCTTGAAATTTCTAAAAAATATATAGTATATTACATATTCTTTGAAATTTAAAATGTGTTTGTTTTAGAGACTGGGATTGGGGATCCCGTGGACCATAAAGCAAATATACACAAAAATTAAGCTTGTAGAAGGAAGATGGTGGGAAGTAAAAGAACAACAAGACATGGTAAGAAGAAAAGAGGAGTTATCAGTCTTCGGTTAAACCTTTATAGTGAAAGAGGTAGAATAATTGGATGAAGGACTTGATAAAGAAAAGAAGGACGTGATCAGCTTAAACTTACTATGATGGTATCTCATCAATATTGATTCTTCACTTGCTTGATGTTTTCCTTTTATTGTCTTCATTGACGGTTACAAGAACCGTCTCAACTATTTCTTTCCCTTTTTAATAAAAGTTTTTAAATAAACTTTTATTTTCACAATTTAATTAATTTATCATTAAAATAGGAAAACTGTAATTTAATTTTCTGAAAGTGAAAACCAACTTTTAAACCATGTAAACCACTTCTGATATTCTCTTCATTGTCTTATATTTCCAACGATATAAATTTTTCCCAAATTCCTCGTCTGGATCTCAAGATATGTGCTTGTGAAGTTGAGTTGTCACGCAGGCCCATTAAAAAATGCATTTGACTGGTATTTTAATTTCTGAGAAAAATGTTTCAACTTTCAACACTTGAAACTTGTACCACCATCTTCTACGTTGAAATACCTTTCCAACGGTATAACGTTTTCTACAAACGGAGGTCAAGAACTCAAGATATAGCCTTTGCAAGATCATGACTCAGTCGTCGTCGATCAAGTTTGATTGGTAAATGTGGACCCTTGATTTAATTTCAACCTCCTTTGTTGAATTACAACTTTTCTTCATTTTTTTTATCCCACGTGTACAAGAATAAAAGAGTCTTAGTTGTATATAATTTTAAGTGTAACATACACTTGACAAGAAATAAAGAAGAGAGGAGATTATGGAGCTTGGAGGATTCGACCCTTGGAAAATTGTTGAATATAATAATAATTTTGCATGCCTAGTCAACCACCAATGTGCCCAGTCTGCAATGATGAGTCATCCAACCAAATGTTTCCACATGTCATCACTCGGTAGGCCAAGAATCTGCCAATAAGAATCTTCCATATGTCATCCAATAAAATCATGCCATGTGTCACTTTTTGTATGTTGCCATGTGTCTCCATTAATTAGTTGCCATGTGGCACCATCCATTTAATTGCCATGTGTCACTTGGAGATGTTCCTCATAGAACTTAAGATAAGAAAAATATTATCAAAATAATATGGTGGGTTTGTGGGTTTATGTGAATGCATAGGTAGGTGAGGAAATCATCGTGCACCCGCGGTAATACATAGTAAGAAATGAGTGTGAAAAAATCTAAGTGTAGGTGAAGTGGAGAGGAGAGGTAAATAGTAGGAAAAATAAGTAGTAAAATGTTCCAAGTCTTGAGAATTGGTCGGACAAAATTGCATATAACGTATGAAATAAATATCATCAACCCTCACCAACCCCGTGAACCCACGGTAACTCATATATTTGGCTAAGTGTTGGAGGAGTTGCATAGTAAAGAGTATTGAAAAGAGTTGTGTGCATTATGAAGGTGGCGGAAGTCAAAGTGAATTGTGAGGGTAGCAGAGATAAAACATACTCTTAATAAATATCACCAACCTGGCAACCCGCGGTAAGTCATAGTAAATAAGACCAAGTCTAGAAAGTATATAATGGATCACGTGAAATATGGAAAGAATTATGGAAAATAAAAAGAATTATATGGGAAATAAGAAGAAATACGTGAAAATTGGGAAGGAAAAAGGGAAAAGGAAAGAAATGGAAAGTGAGATAATGAAAATGGAAAGGAAAAATAAAAAGAAAAGGGAAAATAAAGGAAAAGGGAAATGGATGTGAAGGTGGAAAGGAATAAGGAAAAATGGCTAAGTGTGGAAAATGGTAAGGGGAAAATGAGAGTAATGAGACAATGGTAAAAATGACTAAGTATAAAATAAGAGAATGAATAAAAGTGAAGGGAAAGGAGAGGACAGAACATGTCACTTAGAACATTTTTCATAGTTCTTCTTGTAATACTTCCATTGGATTGTTGGACAGAAGTATGCATATCTTGGTCATGGAGACTCGGATTTTCATTTTGTGAAATGCATGGTGAATCTAATATTGAGGGCTACATCATGGACTTACAATATTTCAAAGAAAAAATTATTTTGGTTCCAACTTTTATGAATTCAAGAGCGGGAAAAAATAGGTGACCAAATTGTGTTCAACACTATCTTATCCCTTGAGGTTATTGGGGAAGCCTCCCCTGGGCTAGACCCCATCCATCCCTAAAACATGGGGATTTCCTACTAAGGTGATAGTGGTGGGTTATCCTGTAATTATGCATATTTGGAGATTTTTGTTGGGGATTTGGCATAAGTACAAATCCCACAATAACATTTTGGCGTCATTGTCGAGGACAATCGAATCAGTTTTCCTCAACAACACATATTTTGGTCATTGTGGTGGTGGACATCCTTGATGTATGGGGCATGCTCTTGTCTAGGAATTTTGTTGTAACATTAGGTGGCACATTACAGATGGATCTTAGTAGCATCGATATACCTATGGATGATGGTACTTACGTTGGACTACCCAATACAACTATGGCCAAGGCTCATGTTGAAGAAATTGATATTGATTCAAAGATAGAAGAAATATATGAGCCAACCAAGGAATCTCTTCCAAGTTTTTCTCTAGATGACTTACCTTTCTCAAGGAAGAATATTTTGATTCCATGCAATGGTCAAATAAAGAAGACTACCAACAACTGCTAGACAGGTATAAGAACAATAAGATTGGCTCTGTCAAAGTATTGGAGAAAGAAGAAAAAGATCTATTGGTTATACCAAGCCAAGATGATGTCCTTACCACAAAATCCCACCCCCCTCCCTCAAGGAAATACACCATAGTAATATAAGAAGCAGTTGATCTGAAAAGGGGGGATTACAAGCAAGGAGATTTGGTTTTGGAGTGGGATGTAAAGATGGGCCAGCTCAATTCCCATAAGGATTTTAAGAAGTTTTGGATGGGTCCATTTAAGGTTAGAGGGAAGTCCATCAATGACTCTTATTACCTTAACACAATACAGGGAAGGAAGTGCCCATTACCAGTTAGTGGCCATATCCTCAAACCCCATTGTGGGGAAGGGTCTTGACTCCTTACTAACATAGATAAGTGTAGGTAGGATAGGATAGGCATTTGCATCTTGCATTTTATTGTATATATATTGCATATGGCATGTCATGGTAGTATAAGTTGCATTTACCTTAGCATGATTTGCATACATACTTATTATTTACATGTTCTCTTCTACCATATTGCATCATTGCTATGTCATACTTACATGTTTTTCACAATCATATTGATATGTTAGAATAGAAATACTGGAAAATTTTCTTTTCAATATTTGCTTTGAATTTTGATAATTTTTCATAGGAATAAGGGGTGATAGCACCACCCTAGATGCTCCGACGATGTTGCTTGATTCTGTAGGCATAGGTCATACCAGAGATGTTGAGGTTCTTGTGCACTCTACGGTGAGCCTAGGGGTACTAAGGAGATCATGTTTCAAGGCCCATAGGTAGCAGACATGGAGTGTTGACAACTAGTTTTCCCGATAGCCCCCCTGATTTTCCTCCCAGCACAGATCAACCAAGGCTCTTCACATTCAAGAAAGTCAGCGTATGGGACATGGTAATCCAGTGTCACCATGAGGTATGATTAGTCCTTTCTTCATGCAGGGTGTTGTGTTTAATTTATTAGCCATGTAGACAAGGATCTTTGGTTGATGTTGGATAGTGGATCACTTCCTTGAGAAATTGTTTTGGTTGCCTTGTTTCACCTTGGTGGTCAGCTTCTATGCCCTAGTCCCGTGTTCTCACTACCCAAGAAAAATGGGTAATACTGTGGGGGCCTCCCAAGGGTAAAATTTTGTTCCCAATCATACCTAACATTTTCCATCATAGATCATTTCATTTATCCCAAACTTCGTCTATGGCTCATTCTCTCATGAGAAGAAGGGGATGAAGGCCTAGAGGATGATGCAACTACTATACATACATACATACATATATATATATATATATATATATATATATATATCATTGCTAAATTATAAAGGCCACCATAAAACCCTCAGCCCAGCTCGAGCTCTACCCCCTCTAATGGTAATCGGCCATGTCCGGATGCGAATGAATGCACCAATTATAAAGGACTATTTCCCAATAAAATATAAAGGAATGAAGCATGAAACCTTATAAAGGGGACTTGCAAATAATAATTGGGTATCAAAAGGAAAAATAAGGGGTTAAGAATGCAAAAAGTACCAAGGAAAGGGTATCTCAAGCAAGCAAGCGCCACCTCTACAAAGGAGCTCATAGAAATGGATACCATAAGCCATGAAGGAAGCCTAATGCCACATCACACTCACACTTTATCTTGATGGGTTTTTACTTTCCCTTGTCATTCTCGAGACCTATCTCTCTACTTGGGTAAGTTATCGTTCAGGTGGCACACCTAATAGGGTTGGATGAAGGACCTCCATTACTTAAACTTGGCAACCTTCACAAGGTCTTAGGCTTGGGTGATACTTGAAGGGGATATTGGGGTGAATTTTTCTACATGGATTTTATCTAAAACATCAACTTACTTTGCATTATTTAAGGACTAACGTGTCTTATGAACATTGGTTTACTTTGCTTTATATTTTGTTTTGTTTTGAATTCCCCTGAAACGGTTCTTTGAGGAACATTTTGGGTTGTGCCCAGGATGTTGTGCCCCATTGCAGTACTATGACATGTGTGATGAAGAGAAATGAGTAATCCAATGACTCAACACCCTCAAATAGTGGCTCTCACATCCTTGGAACCTGGGACGATGGAAATATGGGCTTGGTTTTGAGCAAACTGGTCATTATGCCACACACATGGTCTGAAATCCCACATGATGGGTAGAGCACCCCAGAGATTTTGTGCATAGAGGATCAAGGATGTTGCCTTTGGAGGCACCTTAACATCACCTGACATTGAGTTTCACCCCTCTTACACCAGGACATGGCCTTTCAATGCCTATGATGTCACTTTCCTAGCTTTGACGTCACCCTTCTAGCCTTGACATCATCTTTGGAGGCTAGAGTTTGGTTGATCTGGAGGTGCCTTGATGTGGCATGGGTGAAGAGACGCCCCCTTGAGCATTAGAGACATTACATGTGGTCTTGGAAGGCCCAATGACTTACCTTGGAGGCATGGCATCACCCTCCAAAGGCATGATGTCACCCTAATAGGGTTTATTTCATGTATTTTTTTGTTTATGTACATTTTAGAGGCAAATTAAAGGGGTCGACCCTCTTTTATTATGGACAAATTAATTGTTGCAAGGTCTTGTATAAATAAAGACCTTTCCTTTTCATTTTTCATCGTAAATTTCTTCACACAAGAGGATTTGGATATGAAATTTTTTCCCTATTTGCAACATTGGTCTCTTTAGTAGTGTGTTATCTCTTGGAGGACATGTTTTGGGACTTCTCTTGGCTTATTTTGGTGGAAAATTATGCAACTAGGGTTTGTGCTTGATTATTCTTGGTGAAGTAAGTAAAATATACAATTTCATTTCATGCATTGAATGTTTATGGTAAATTTTACTTGTTCATATTGAATATTTTGATATTGCTTGCTTAAAACCCTAGGAGAGGAGCATAAGGTGATTCCTCCTCTCTCTAGATCATTTCACCTATTTAATTGTCAAGAGAATCGTGTCCAGAGTAGGATCCTAAATCCCTAAAGTGATAGCACTTTAGGAGTTTTGTTCTAGAAACTTGTTGCTATATATTTCAAGAGTCCAAGGAAGAAGAAGAATTTGTTAGAGCCCAAAAGAGCTTGTTCTCTAGCAAAATTCATCTCTTGAGATTTGAAGCTTGAGGCCCTAAGGTGCCAGCACCTCAAACTTAATCTCATAATCCTTAGATATTACTATCATCATTATTTCTCCAAGTTGTATTGATGTTGTAAATGACTCCATAGCCCAAAAGGCACTAGTTTCATTGCTTTTGTGAAGGCATTTGATCAAAAAACTCTCAAACTCTATTGTCTAATCCTTTTACTAACTTTTCCTAACCCTAGGTTAGCATAATCTGCTAATTGAGTTGCTTATGTTGCAAAACACTACTACAACCATACAATTTGCTTCATTTTTTTGCATACACTAGTCTAACTAACTCAGAAATTGCATGGAATAGTTGGAAATTGAACTATTGGATAAATGCTAAGTTTACAATGTAATTTCATGCAATTCTGATATATTTTCTTTTGGATGTTGCAAAACTTTATTGGTTGTTATAAATTGTTATCTTGCTACAATTTTACATCAACCATTATATATTCGTGTTGTCTATTGTCTTTGAGGTTTATATTGCTTACTTGCACTTGGAAATCACTATATATATGTTGCAATTGTTCTTGTTCCAGGAAGGTACCCAAAATAGTTCTCTTTGCCTCAATTTCACAGACATATACATTCGACTTAGGTAACCATTGAGAGGGTCCTCCAAATTTGGCTACATCCTTGTTATCTTGTACCTTGAGTTTACCGGGGATGCCTCCCCCGGGCTTGACTCATCCATCCCTAAAACGTGGGGATTTCCTACTAAGGTGACAGTGGTGGGTTATATTGTAGTTACGTGGATTTGGAGTTTTGTGTTGGGGATTTAGCATAAGTAAAAATCCCATGATAACATTTTTGCGTCATTGTCAGGGACAATCGAGTCAGTTTTCCTCAACGACACATATTTTGGTAAGATTTCTCCTGAAGCCCTTATCTTACAAGCTTACCAGGCGACTCCACTGAGGGTGATTACCTCTCTTCCTTTGATAATCCTTGAGGGGTTATCCGGTGATTCCATGAAGCTCAGGGAGGTATTCTAATCCTCCCAAGACCTACAAGAAAAGATTTCTTTGTAACTCTCCTACAGTAAAATAATTATTTGGTGGAAACCTTCCTTTGAATACAATGGTTGAGACTCAATCCCTAACTAAGAATCAAAACCAAAGTAAAAAGAAATGGGTGTCTAATCTTTTCAACCTCTAGATATGTCAGCTATCCTGGCATACCCTCAACAGATGCCTGCAAAGTATGAGAAGTGGCTACCCAGATTTACTGGTAATGATGTGGTCAATGTTGAAGAGAATATGAGTAATTTTTGGGCCTTCTTTCAACTCAATCTCATGAGTGATGACGTCAAGGATTTGGTAATGAATATTTTCTTTGCCACTGTTCAATATGAAGCTAGAAGATGGTACGACAGTCTCCCTAATGCTAGCATCAAAACCATGGATCAACTAGAAGAAGTTTTTCTTAAAAGATGGAATGTCAAGGAAGATCCAAACATGTTGTTGACACAACTCAGTGACATTAGGAATTATGAGAATGAGACTATTAGGGAGTTCCACACCAAGTTTGAAAGGTTGTTGCGACAAATACCTAAGAGTCATCACCCTGGAAGATATTACCTCCTATTCCTCTATACCAAGGCATTTACTGGGCAGTTTGGGTTCATGCTCCAGGACGATCCAAGAAGCTCATGAGATAGCTACAAGGATCGAGGCTAACCTATCATCATCCAAGGTGGAACCTTTCTATTCTCCAAGAAACAAGGTTGATGTTAAACCCAACGTAGTCCACTATGTTGAGACCACCCAGGATATTAGCGATGCCCTAGCAAAACATCAAGAGACTATCGAAGGCATGGAAAGAAATCAAGCCTTGATGATGAATAGAACTACCAATTTAGAAAGGGCACAACAACATGTTCCTAGGCCTCCTTTCAAGGGACAACCTCAAAATACAAGTCAAGTGTACTAGCCATGAAATGAGAAAAAGGTCCCTAATACTCTTGCTCCCTCAAATGTTGTAGATGAAACTCCTTGGTGCTTTCAGTTAACGGATACACATTCAGAGCATGAATGTCCAATGAATAAGGAAGACCTTGACCAAGTAAAAAAGTATGAGTTAGGTTTTCACTAAAGAGTCAGAAGTGTGTCTTAATATCACACTCAAGCAACATGAAGAGGGCATAAAGGAAGCAACCAGGAGGGCTAGGATGGAAGTTATAAACAGTTTAGATAATGAGTCAAAGGAGAAGCTTAAGAGGCAACAGTTACAGGTCTATACATGTTATAGCAGATTTTGCAACACTCCTTGCATCTTGCTTGGATGGCCTTCCATTTCCCTCTGCAGACTTCATTTTCCCCTTTTGGTCCACTCTAGAGCTAAAAATTCATATTTTTTTCCATGTACGTGACCTGCCAGTTATACAGCTCACGTAGGGTTGCTCCATTACAGCCCGCGTACATCGGGTTTGGTGCTCAAAAAAAAAAATGCAGCGTGTTTATGTGCCATGTCACGAAATCTATGATCATTGACCTTCCATATAAACATAGTTACCAACTTAACGAAAACTCTACAGAGTTCTCGTTTTTTGGGGGGTCAAATTTTTTACCCCGTTTTTAAAAATGGTGTTATCGGTAGCACCCCCCCTTCCATTTTTAGGTGGTTTTTTGATATTTTAAATTTTCTTATACATAATGTTTCCACCTTTTTTTTAAATGCTTGTTTTTTCATCTATTTTCGATTTTTTTTTCTTTTTTTTTCAACAATTTTTTTAGTCATTTTTCCATGCTTCTTTCAATCTTAAAATGTTTTTTACCATTTACATTTTTGAAAATAGGATTTTTTGTCTCCTTAATTAATTTATGGTTCCATACATTTTTAAATATAGTGGAAAATATCATTTTTAACACATTTTTTACCTTTACTTTAATAGATAGAAAATCATTGTAGTTAAATAACATTATTTTTAATTCTTTTTCTACTCATATTAGAGTGAATACTTATAGATTTTAAAGTTGCGAGTTTAGCCTCAGGTGACCTAGGCGCTTTGTGCCCCGTCAGCGCCTCCTGCTGACCTCCACAGCTGACTCTGGCTGGCTGGGCCTCGATCTCCTCGGGTGTGCAGGCCCCCCCTCCTCACTTTTAGCCCAGGAGCATCACGGGCCGCTGGGAGATTTGTCGAGGCAGTCATCACAGCCCAGCAGGGATCCGTCTCTGAGTCCCTCCTGCCCCTCCACAGTAGTGCTTCCAAGCAATGTTGGACTCGATCTCTAAGCAACAGCCCTCACCCAATCAGCAGAAGCTTGTTAAGAGGATGGACTCCATACCATCAATAGCTCTTCCTGAAGAAGAAACATGCAAAACTACTCTGAATCTCACTGAGAGAGGGATAATAGGCCAGTTCACGAGCCTCTAGCCCTCGCCTAAGTCAGTAGAAGAGGGGACACAGAGAAATTGGAAGTCGTTAATCAAAGAAGAATCAAAATTTATTTATTGAGCAAAGGTTCTTTCATCGCCGTTTGAAAGTCACCGGAGGGCGGAAGCCTAATCTTGCAAAGCAGTTGCTTATTTCGCGGCCCCCAGGGACTATATCTCAACAAATGTTCGCCAGACTTCGACCCAGCTCAAGATATCCCATCTGCTGTTCCGGTGTGGATGCGGCTTCCCCATCTCCCTCAACATTTGGAACACGAAGTCTCTCGGATGCTCGGCAACAGTTTATGAAAATACATAGACCAGGCTGCAGAAAAGATCAATATTCATGTGCACGTATCTGTGTTGAAGTAGATCTGGAAAAATGCTTTCCTAAAGCCATTCAACTAAGATTGGATAAATGGTGTTATATTCAACCAGTGGATTATGAGCAGCTTCCATTCAAATGTAAAACTGCTTGCCATGGATATGGGCATTTAAGCCAAGCAAGAAAAAGGTGGAAACGATGACAAAGCGAATGGTGGCAATGGACTCTCATACAAAAACCAACAACCAAAAAGCAAAGGCAAAAGGTAACTTCGAATGAGGTTCCAGCGACTATAACTTGCATCCAAGAAAGAGCTTCAGTAAAGAATCCAGACGGTTCAAACCAACTACAAGCACCTCCGTCTGGTTCAAAGTGACCCCCTATCCTAACAAGAAAATGAGAATTGGCTCATCACGGAAGTCCCTCAAAGGAAGCCCTTCCGACCCCTCTTATGCGAGATGTACAAAGGAAAAACCGGTAGAAAACTCGACTCACGAGGAAGAGAAAACTACAGTAGCCCTCAAGAAGGTTGGCGGAAATCGTAGAGAGGCAAAGGAAGCGAAGGCGGAAGGCTCAAACCAAGGGAAACCCATTACAATGAGATGTCTATTGTGAAGTTCGAAGCAAGCCCCAGGGGCTCTCAACCCACTCCTGGTAAATAATGCGCTTTGTCTCTTGGAATTGCAGAGGTCTGGGTAACCATATGAAAGCAGAAGCGGTTAAGTACCTGCTCAAAATAGAACCCTCGGACATTCTCATGATCCAAGAGACTAAGATAGAGAGGAAAACCCTCCTAGACATCAGCAAGAAGAAACGGAAGAAAAGTGCAGGCATAGCAGTCAACTCAAGAGGCTCATCAGGAGGGCTTGCAACTCTATGGGCAAAAGAGCTCTTTCAACTGACCAAAACACATGAAACTTCTGACCTTGGATCTTTACGGAGCTAACGCATTCTTCAATTAAGATGTCCATATCCCTCTTTAATCTTTATGTTCATGTGTTGTATTCTGAAAAGAGATTGCTGGAACACTCTTAATGATTTCTTAGAGCAGCATTCCCCAAGCAATATCATTCTAGTTGGGGACTTAAACATTGTATTAAAAACCAAAGAAAAAAGGGGGTGGAATGTCGAGTGGTGGAGATACCATGCTCGATGGTTTGAAAACCTTATCATCTGACAATAGCATCTTCTTGACAGTCCAGGTCAAAGACTTTACAGTCCAACAATAGGCCCGAGGGAAAGGAACATATATCGGCCAGATTGGATAGATTTCTTGTCCAAGACACTCCGATGATGAACAAGAAAATAATCATCACTAAAATTTTACCGAAATTGACCTCGATCCTATGTAATTCGGAAAATATGTTTAGAGAGAGGAAGAAGATCTACGGTCCAATCCCTTTAGATTGACCATCTTTGGATTGAAAGGGACGGATTCATTGACACAGTGAAAGCATCATGGGGAAAAACCTTCTCAGGATCATCCAGCTATGTGTGGGAACAAAGCTCAAAGCTACAAAGCAAGCTCTTAAGAGTTGGATAAAGAAACCAACTCCAAACCCAACAAGTCAAAGAAAAGAAATTGTTCAGACTTTAGAAGCGTTGCAGACTGATATGGAAATCAGAGAGGTCACTCCAATGTTGCTCAATGAAGAAGTAAAACTCAATGTTCTTCCTTTCGATCTTTTCGAATGGAGGAAGAATACTGGAAAATCAAGTCTCGAAGTTTGTGGTTGAAGGCGGGTGATCGCAACACCTCCTTTTCCATCGCCAATATAGAGCAAGACTTTCAATAAACCACATCTCTAAAATTATAACAGCAGAGGGGAAGATTTGCAAAGGATTGGTCAGCGAGATAAAAGAGGCAGCTGAAGCTCATTACAAACATCTTTACACAGTAGATTCTCAATTCAATGAGGAAGATAATGCAGATCTCCTCGCTAACATCACTCTCCTGATCAGCCCTGAAGACAACACCATTCTCACTAAGCCCATCACTAAAGAAGAAATCATAAAAGTTATCAGGCCCAGGGGCAGGACCAGGCCCCTAGGCCTGATGGCTTCCCAATTCGGTTCTACAAATCCTGTTGGGACATCATCAAAGTGGACATGTTAAAAATGGTGAAAGGTTTCATGACAAAATCCAAAGTAGGAGGAGAACTAATTCCACCTATCTCGCCCTTATCCCTAAAAGTCCAACCTTGAAACTTTTGCCAGATTTAGGCCCATGTCGTTGTGCAATGCCTCCTACAAAATTATGGCCAAGCTCCTAGCTAACAGGATGAAGCCATTGCTCAATAGGTTGATCTCCGGCAGTCAAGGTGGCCATTAGAGAGGCATGCACGTACGGATAATGTCATTTCAATTTCAAAGAGATCATCCCGCTCAAGCAGCGAAACGAAAAGGGCATGCTAATTAAACTCGACATGGCCAATTCCTTTGACCGAGTCAATCGAACCTTTCTTTTCAAAGTCCTCCTTTCCTTTGGTTTCTCCTCCCATTTCATTAATCTCATGCAAGCGACAGTCCTGGATTTGCCCCTCTTGTCAGCAGTCGCCCCACCCCTTTTTCGGGCTCGAGAGGGCCTCGAAGCCAGGATACTTGCGCTCTCTCCTTTTTCTGTACATCGATGGTGAGGATTCCTCGTGAAAGCTATGTGGAGACAAACCTCGGGAGGCTCCCTACAGACCTAAAGAGCAGCCATCTCATCTCCCGGCCTGGAGAATCATTCTGCTGTTAAACGTGACTCTCCCCTTCTTTTAGGAGGTGCCTACATCCCGAGAATAACCAAAGGGGTGACATCCTCAAATGCTATTAGCCGGTCTCTGAGGTACTTTCAATCAATAAAAGAAAAAGTGCAATTTATGGCTGGAATGTGGGGAGCAAGAACTCACAAGCATCTCCAACACACTTGGCTTCACAGGTCATGCACATTGGGAAAAGATCGACTATCTCGGCCTCCCCATTGCAAATTGTTGTAACAAGAGGTCGCTGTGGATAGACATCATTAGCAAAATAAAACCAAAAATCGTTGTATGGGGAGGCTATTGGCTCACCAAGGGAGGCAGGTCATCCTGATTAAGGCAGTAATTTCTTCTCTTCCTTTATATCAATCAACCTTCCTACTCGCCCCAAAAAGTGTGACCGAACAAATCTCCAAACTGCTACGTGACTTCCTGTGGCAGGGGAGAAAAGAGAAACACCGAAAATTTCATTTGGTCAAGTGGGAAGCTGTCAAGCGTCCGACATGAAGGCACGCAGAATTAGAGCCAGTAGCAGTCAACTGGCATTTGGAGGCAAAATGCTATGGAACCTCTTCCAAAATCCCCACGCACCACATGCCAAAGCCCGAAATCTTGAAGGCCGAAATATGCTCATCTGATCTAGATCGAGGACTTGCAAGAACAAACTATAAGTCCCGACCTTAGCGGTGTAAGTCTTTGTAATAAGAGGTTAAAATTCTTTAAAGGAAAAGCATATAGGATCCCAGGTAATGGCAAGAACATTAATATGTGGCGTGATAGAATAATGGTCGAGATCCTTTAGAAGATAATGAAGAAATCGTAGATTTAAAGGACTGGATGAAGAGTGTAGGGATAAATCATGTCTATGACTTATCCAATTGGGACCCGATCTGATAATTTGGAAAGTGGGACTTCTTGAGGAGTTCAGGCAGCCTAAAAGCAAAAACACAGCAATAGAAGAGCTATTGGCGGTGACGGCTCAATTGAGCGAGGAAAGCGAAGATAGATGGGGGTGGGGAAATTAAAGCGGATATACAATGCTTGAGGAAGCCTATAATGCTCGATAGCGGGAGCGATGAGAAAACCAGGAATTTTGGAGGAAAGTTTGGGATCCGATAGCACTTCCCAAGATAGAATTCTTCTTTTGGACTACGGTTCACAATAAGTTGTTAACGGGAGACAATCTGGAAAAAAAAGCATAGTTGGGCCTCATAGATGAGAACAGTGCAGAAGCAGTTCAGAAAAAACCAAGCATCTTTTTATGGACTGCAACTTTGCTAAAGAAGTTTGGAAACTCATGCTCCATGACTTAAAATTCTGATCCCAATTTCACTCTGTAGCGGATGCACAGGAACAATGTTATCCACAAGATCGGCAAATCATTACAGCGGAAAGTGGAATACCATTCCTAAATATGTTTTCTTGGCGGTCGGTACGGGAATGATTTGTGGTTTTCAATAATAGAAACCCCTTTTGGCGGCGACAAAGGCAAAGCCTTGTACTTCCTCCTGGAGGCAGTTCAACAACAATATATTTCTGATTGTGCTTTGTTGCTTCCTGAAGAAGAAATGTGGTTGGGTCCCCTTTTGCCTCACCCTTGGAATCAGTTGTCAGCTCCTCGAGAATTGAGCCCGGTGTGGAAAAAAAGAGTCTTCGAAGCTACCATCCAAGAATGGTGGAGAAGTCAAAAAAATCACCACGATCTTCTTGGCAGACCTCTAAGGGCCAATCTACCAGGACGGTGAGGGCGGGAGAGTCATCTATGACTTCGGACGGCTCAAGAAAGACGATTTTTATTTGGGGCATCGAGGCGGAAAACCAACAATCAGCGAGATCAAGCCACGCTCAAAGCGCGCCAAATGCTTGACGGAGGATATAAAGGAATTCCAAGCTCTTGGGGGGCTTCGAGTTTTAATTAAAAATTTAAACCACCGAATAATTGTTCACCAACCAGCCTCAACAAAACTCTTATCAGATTAAAGAGAATCCTGCTCGACTTGACTCCTACAAATTCTACCACATCTTCAGAAACTTGAACAGCGAAGCTGATCTATTGGCGAACAAAGGATGCACTCTCGGGAAAGGGGAGCTTCTCCTAAATGAAGAAAGTTCAATTCATCCTTCTAATTCGCCCGTGTCGAACTTCGGGTGAGTATAAGATGAAAGCAAACTGTAACGATGGTACGCCATGGTGCATGGAAAAGAACCTTGACTTGCAAAGAATGTAGAAGAGCAACAAACGAAATACAATTTGGAACCATTTGAAACTCTGATCTTTGAATCACAGGATGTTGGGTTTCCTGAGAATCTTTGGAACCACCGGATCTGCTTTGGGATACGGAAATTTGAGGAAGTAAGTGTTGTTACATATCTTTGGCTTTCTGATGCTGGAACGATTCTTTGAAACCGCAGTTTATTACATTGTTGAAACAACGGTTTTGTCATATATATTTGAAACCGCGGTTTTGTTAAATATCTTTGAAACAGTGGAGTGAATCTTTGAAGCTTCAGTGTTGAAATTATCTTTGAAACGTGATGATGGATCTTATCTTTGAAAGCGATGATACAACACACTTTATGCTTGAATTTGTGTCTTTGCCACCCCTCTAATAAAACTATAACCGTTTTTCGTTAAAAAAATAACATTATTTTTAAATATTTAGCAAAAAATATAATTGAATTTTTTATATATAAATTAAAAATAGAAAAACAAAGAAAATAAAAGGGTGAAATTAAAAAGAAAGAAAAATAAAAAACAAATGTATATAATTACAAAATCAAAGAAAAACTTAAAAGGCGAGGTGGAAAAAACAAAAAATAAATATATATATATATATATGTATATATATATATATATATATATATATAAACTAAGCTTAAATAAAAAAAGAAGAAGTTAAAAAAAAAAAAAAAAAAAAAAAAAAAAAAAAAAAAAAAAAGTTTAAAAAACACAAAAAAATATGAGTTACAGGTCTATACATGTTATAGCATATTTTTCAACACTCCTTGCATCTTGCTTGGATGACCTTCCATTTCCCTCTGATTTCATTTTTTCCCCTTTTGGTCCTCCAAAGCTAAAATTCATATTTTTTTTCCTTATGCGTGACACATGGATTAAGATCAGTAATACATCGTGCTCCATTCTGACTCAAATTTTGCTCCCGGGTTTGGTGCTCAAAATAAAAAATCTCCATGGGATGATTTTAAGGATGGAAATTTATTTTAAAATGTAGAAACCTTGGCCCGAATCTTACTTATCCTTCATATGCTAACTATAAAATGTTTGGCGATATTTTTGTAAAATATTCAAATTTCTAAAGTTTTATTTGATTTCTAGAAAGGAATTTTTGGTGATTTTTTTAAAAGGTAAAATAATTTGATCCCTATAGAATTTGGAAGCGTCCATTTTTAGAATAGTGAATCTTGTTTTGGAAAAACCATGGAAAATTTTGCTCATGGGTTAATTTTCCATGAGAGAAATTTAGCCCTAAAATCATCTATGGGTTTAACATTGTGCCATGTAAAGAGATCTATGATCATTGACATTCCATATGAACATAGTTACCAACTTAACGAGGCCTCTATAAAGTTCTCGTTTTGGGGGGAGTCAAGTTTTACCGTTTTTAAAATGGTGCTATGTAGCACCACCTCCTTACAGGTGGTTTTGATATTTTACCCCAAATTTTAAGGTATGAAATGTTTCCACCTTTTTTAAATGCTTGTTTTTTCCATCTATTTTGAATTTTTTTTCTTTTCAACAATTTTAATCATTTTTTTAATACTTCTTTCAATCTTAAAAATCTTTTTTATCATTTATTTTGAAATATGATTTTAAGTCTCCTTAATTAATTTATGGTTCCATACATTTTAAATATAGTGGAAAATATCATTTTAACACATTTTTACCTTTACTTTAGCCACATAGAAAATCATTTGTAGTTAAATAACACTATTTTAAAATATTTAGCAAAAAAATATAATTGAGATTTTTTTATATATAAAATTAAAACTAAAAGCAAAGAAAAATAAAAGATTGAAATTAAAAGAGAAAGAAAAATAAATAAAAAGAAAATTATATATTCCCAAAATCAAAGAGAAAATTAAAAATTAAGAGTATGAAAAAATTCTTGAAAAATAAAAATATATATAAACTAAGCTTAAAATTAAATGAGAAAAATTAAAGAAAAGGGTTAAAAAAAAGTATGTTCCAAAAACTTTCTAAAAGTTTAAAAAACACAAAAAGATATATATATATATATATTAAAACACTTAAAATACATAATTTAATACATAATTTAAAAAAAAAAAAAAAAAAAAAAAACTTTAAAATTCATAATTTCAATAAAATAAAATAAAATAAACTTTAAAATTTTTGTTTAAAAATTGAAAAAGTATCAAATTTTATAAAAAAAAATTATAAAAAAATCATAACATATATATAAGATGGGGAGGCGATGCAGGGCATCGCCCCAGTCCCCCACGGGCAAGGGTCAGGTCCTGTGTGCGCTGGCAGTCTGTCAGTCGAAGGGCCAGGGGATAATGTCGGGCATCGCCCCAGCCCCCCGCAAGGGCAAGGGCCAAGTCTCATGGCGCCCACGGGACCTGGCCCTTGCCCACACGGGGGGCTGGAGCGATATCAGGCACTGGCCCCCAAGCCATATATATATATGTGTGTGTGTGTGTGTGTGTGTGTGTGTGTGTTTAATTTTAAATTTGCAATGAAATTTTGTGTTTTTTATTTTTTTTTAAATGTTTTTTACTAAAAAGTTTTAGCTTAGAGAATTCTAATGTTTTGTTGATATTTTTTATTTTATATCTTTTTTTTAATATTTTTTTGGTTTTTTGTCATTTTTTTTTTTCATATTTAGTTCTGTTTTTAGTATTTTTTTGGGTCGTTTTGTCATATTTTTTATTTTTTTTAAGTTTCAATTGATTTTTTACTTTTCTTTTTTCAAAAACAAATATATATATTTTAAAAATTATTGTTTTGGGGGGAAAATTTGAATTTTTTTTCATTCTTTTTTAGTTTTTTTTTCCACCTTTTTTTTAATGTTTTTTTTTTCCAAATTTGGGTTTCAAATATTTTCATGGCATTATGTATTATGTTGTGTTTGAAGTGATAAACTAAGATTTTAAAAGTAAGCATTTAAGGGTTGATTTGATGATTTTGTTTGCAGTAACGATGATTTCGATTACCACTTTAAGAAAAAAGTCTGTTTAATACCCCAAATTTAAAATGGGTGCTACTGGTAGCAATACTTTTCAATTTGATGGTTGATTTTGAGGTCTTGGTTTTAATGGTACTAACTGCTAAAAGTACGATTTCAAAATATCTATAAATTTAACGTTTTGAAAAAAAAAAATTATGTAACATCATTTTCTTATTTATGTGTCGATTTGAAGGTTTTTATGAGCTACTGTATGAGTTTTGAAGGTCAAGTTTGAAAAATGTTGTAATTTTGACCCCGTTTGAAAAAATGGTGCTACCGATAGCACCACTTTTTTATTTGGGGGTTGATTTTCATGTTTTTTTTGCAAAAATATGGGTTTTTTGGGCCAAAGTTCTCGTTTTGAGGTCACAATTCTCATTAAGTTGGTAACTTTGTTTATACTAGAAACGCTCTGAATCGACCCTTCAATTCCATTTGAAGGCTATAAATTGAGCCATATCCAAGCCTTGAGAGGAGACATAATTCATCATCAGATTCAGAGCAAAGATACTCTGGAGAAATTTCACCTCAATTGAGTATGCATCTCTTTGTCCTTGAAAATCTGAACTTCTTGTGTTCAGCCCCCAAGATCTTCCTATCTTGTGATGGAGAACTTCATTGACTCCTACTTGTGAGCTTGTCTTTGTGGAGGATTGAAGTGGTGGAGGCTGAGTTGGAGGGACTTAGTTTATCGGTTCAAATATGTGTCGTTACAGAAGTTTGTCACCTATGTACTTATGTTGATTACATTAATAGAAATACTGTCTTCTCGTCCAATTGATATCTTGCAAATATTTGTATTGCTTTCCATAGGCATATTTGTTATGTATGTTAACAGATTATGTTGATTTATATGTGAACATTATATATCATTACCACATGCTTGTGTATCTTGGTAGTTGTAAGTGTAAAGCTTTGGGTCATGTGCTCAACAGTGGTCTTCTTTGGACATCTGGATGAGTTAGGCTTCTAGCCTTCTTTTGTTAGTATTTCATTTATATAGCATACTTGAGATTATAGTTGATTTCTGGGTGTTGTTTCGTCTGTTGTGGTTTTCCCCTAGCCATAGAGAGATTTTCCTCGTAAAGGAATTAGTGACTTCACTAGGGAGATCTCCTTTTTGGGGGGTATTGGGTGTTTTTCTCCTTTATTTGCTCTTTGTTTTCTTGAGTTTCTCTATCGTATGTTGCTTGACATCCTATATTTTTTCATGTATATGAGTTTCTTAGCCTAATCCTTGCCCATGCAGTGTCTTTTTGACATACGTGGGCTTTGCCTTGACGGGGCGCGTACATACACGAGTTGTTGTCCTTTAGGGCACGAACATACACGAGTTGTCTTCTTTTAGGGCACATACACTATATATGTAGTCTTTTTGGCTGAGTTTGGTGTTTGATGGGTGATTTTTGCTTGTTGTTAGACTTATTGGGTCCCTGTTGTGACTGTTAAGTGCCTACAAAGTGATTGGAAGTCACTTTATTGGTGAATTCTTGTGCGAACTCTTTATCCTTATTTTTGTCGTCCTTGCATTCTGGGTCTGGGTAGTTACTTATTGGTGTCCTGGTTGGCTTGTCTCTTGGTGCTTGCAGAAGGGTCTTTCTAAGAGGTTCTTTATTTAGTCCTTGCATTTTCATTATATTATACTAAAAATACAAAAACAATGCTTTCTTGCATTTTACTTATGGCATTTGCACTTTTGGATGCCTTACATTAGTTTTGGCATATTAGGGAAGACTGTAATTCGTTGAAATTATAAAGATTTCTTTCGTATAACAACATTTATATTTGCTTCTTTTATGTTGAGTCATCATACCATCAGTTTCACGGTCGCACCTCTCAAGTAAGCAAAAGCCATTAAAATTAACGTTGAATAATTAAAATTGATTAGAAACGATTTTATTTTTCAAGGTACACAAACAAGTATAGGACCTAGGGCCTTGGAATAGGATTTTGTGAGTAAACTTCTCCAAGGCTATAAAATTGAACGTATGTGTCTCACCAGGGAGTGGTGAAACCCACTATGTAATTGGTGACGTCATGAGGCTCAGCTCACACCAGAGTTAAGCACGAGGTCATGTGAAGTTGGTTGCAGAGATAACCCTTTAATACCTTCTTAGCATCAAAGATATTTATGGGGCTCTATTCGTATTCCGGGGTCTCTCTAGTGCCCTTACCTCCTTGAGAGGTGGTGCTTTTAAGATTTTGGGCTTTGCTAACTTGCCCATACGGTGGACCGGACTTGCAACTGTTCACCTGGGCATTGGTTATATCATGGTGACTCTAGTTTCTTGACCTAGGTAACCACATATGTTGTTTGTAGAGATTATTCCACAGGTATCCTAAGTCAGATAGGGATTGTACAACACACAGAATTTATGGAGGATTTCCTCTCCAGAGGGATCTGACTGACTGTGTTGTGAAGCCTACGTGGATCCTTATAACTAGTTATGATACCTCCACTCTATTGTTGCGGAGTCTTAGGCCCCTCTTAGGCAAGGCATACCTACTTTAATTCAGGAGGTCCCTTTCAACCATCATATCTTGTTTGTGTGCATTAGCTTTTAGCTTTATTTAGGATTGTTCTCTTTGATTATTAGTTGGCCTTAGGATTTTGTATTGCATCGTGAGTTTTGGCTGCTATGGTTGGTGGAGCCCTTGTGACTCCGTCAGTTAATGTTTCCCATACTATGTTCTATGCTCAGTCCATGGGGACGAATCCTTTTGTATTTATGAGTGGTACGTCGAATCATAGTCCTCAACCAATGCCTTGGGCCTCTAATCCTTTCTCCTTTGGTATGCCAAACATGACTTCTCACGTGTCATCCTTTGTTTCATCGTCTTATGTGAATCCTAGTTTTGGGTCTGGAGGAACGATGCCTCTTTATTCTCCCTTTTCCTTTGGTGGTGGTCATATCCCTCAACCAAATCCCATGGTGGGAGGTTGGAATCCTCCTTCCTCTAGACCCAATCTTAACTTCACTTTTCCAGGATTGAGTGCTCAAATGGGTTGTCCTTTTACTTCTTACATCTCGTCCATCTATCCTTCTTCCACTATGTTGGTTCCTACGAACACTTTTCTCATGGACAACCTCCCTTTGTCCTCTTGTGTTTCATCAGGGGGGAGTCAGCTATATAATATGGGCAACCCCTTGCATGGAGTTCCTTTGTCTGGGGGCAACATATATCCTCACCTGAGTAACCCATGTCATGTAGCTTTCTCTTCACAAGTGGCTTCCTCGGTGAAGATGCCCTTACAACCCTTTATGAATCAATTTGGAGGAGAATATTATCCTACCGGGAAGGGCCATGGTGTATACCAGGACCCTTCCTATCCCACAATCTCTCAAAACCAGTGTTTCCTGGGACCATGGTCTCTAATGCCACAACCAATTGTTGCAAGTCATGATGGAAGCACAAGTCCAATCACTAAGAGTCATACTGGCATTAAGTCACCAACCTTTGCAAGTCATGTTGGAGACCCGAAACCAACCTCTGCTAGTCATGTTGGAGACTTGTCACCAACCTATGCAAGTCATGTTGGATACATGTCACCATCCTTTGCAAGTCATGTTGGGGGCAAGCAACCAATCGTTGCAATTCATGTTGGGGGCACAACTCTAGTCACTGCTAGTCACACTGGACAAACATGACCAACCTATGCAATTCATGTTGGAGATCAGCTACTTGCCTTTACAAGTCATGTTGGGAGCATGTCACCGGCCACTGCAAGTCATGTTGGGGGCATTGATACAATTGAGAAGCCTAGACGTATAGGATGTAATTCCAAGTTCCTTTGTAGAATTTGCAAAGGAGGTCACCTAACTCATTTGTGCCCTGCTATTATAGCGGTATGAGAAGTGTAGTCCTTATCTAGTGGCCCTTTGGGTTCTGAGTCATTTTAGGTTTCCCAGCATTCTAATCTTTATCTGGTTGATACAACGGTCGTGTCGATCCAATCTTCGGACAACACCACCCCTGTTTTGGGGAGTGATGTGTCTTTTGACAATGTTGTCTCGCATCTTTTTCAACCAGAGGCCGTGTCGATGCAATCTTCGGCCGACACCACTCTTGTTTTGGGGAGTGATGCATCTCTTGACCATGTTGTCTCGCATCATGTTCAACCAATAGTCATGTCGATGCAATCTTTGGCCGACACCACTCGTGTTTTGGGCTATGATGCGTCCCTTGACCATGTTGTCTCGCGTCCTATTCAACGAACAACTAAACAATTGGTCGTGCCAATGCAATCTTTGTTTGATCCCACCCTTCTCTTGGAGAGTGACAAGTCTAAGGAAGTGACAATGCCGATTGAATCTTCGGCCAATCCCACTTTTCTTTTGGGGGGTGATGTGTCTTTCGACCATGTTCTTAGCATTTCCAGTTCTATACCTTTTGAACAAGAGAGCATTCCACTCTCTCTTAGTACGCTCCCTCCAAGTCCTAGGATGGTTTCCTTTGATTGGAATGATCTTGTAGAGCCTCGCCTTCCTTATTCTGCACCCTTCTAGATAGTGGGCATTTGTCGATGTATTGTACATGAAGGATCCTTCTGCAAGTATTTTATCCTCCTCAACTTGGAAAGCTTTGGGTTCTCCTAAGCTTTTGTCAGCTGTCCGTGAATTCTTGGCTTTCAACAAAAGTCTTGCATGGGATCCTTGGCCTCCCCCATGATATTCTACTTAGAACAACATTCTTGAGTCTTAGTTAAGCTCTTTTTAGACACCAAAAAATGAAAATATTGTTGAATGAACTTGTCTCTTTCACACTCATTAAATGGTTTTGAAAGGATGTATATTTGGTATAAGTTTAATCCTTTTTCCAGACCAAGTAAACTACTTACAAAAAAGGAATACTCTAGTCACCATTCACTAGAAGAGTTCTCATGGGTATTATTTTATAATTTTTCGCACCTAGACGACTAAAACTACGAAAAATGACACTTTTGAGTTAAGTTGTAATTGCATCCCATTATCCTACTTGCATTGTTGAGCCTAATGTCGGCTCTTGCTTTCTTGTTATAAGCCCTGTTTCCCCAAAAATTCTCAGCATTAGCCAAGCAATGCCTTTTATATAATTTTTGCAGCTTGACACCCTTTACTCGTAGAGGAAACACCCCCCTGAGTGTCCATGCCCCACATGCGTTCCCTTGCATTGAGCATAGGTATATTTTGTTGCTTGGAACTAGTTTCTTATTCGTGACACTCGTTTCCTCTCATGTATCATATCATTTATTTGACTATGAAAAAATATATATATATGGGTGGGAAAATAATATTATCTCCTATCGACAATAGTTGTGTCACATTTGAACAGAGCACAAACTCTTGAGTCCATTTTATCCAAAATTTGGGTTTAACATGACCTTAGGAAGTTGATCTCGTTACTTAGAGTCTACTCCTCCGACTGGTTATTATTCTAGTCCCTATGGAGAGTTTGTTGATGCCTCTTGCATCACAAACTTTTGTCAATGATCAGTGTTAAGTCTATGATTCCTGAGTTATCCATATGTCTCATGCTCTTTTTCAAAGGAAGTATAAATCTTGTGTTGACGACTCCTCGTAATTCTTGACTTTGCATGTCCCTCCATACCCTCAATGTATCTCATAATCACATGAAGTTGTTGTCCTACCTTGCAGCGCAGGCCTACTTTCATCATTGGTAGGTAATCTTGAACTCAACAGATGACATCTCCTCATTGGTCATTGACTAGGGGGTTTCCCTTGTGTTTGACGGCAAGAAATCTCTTCACACATTGGGATTCGTGTAGTGTCTTGGATTCCATTAGGCCTATTGGTGGTTTCCTCACCTTTATTGTCGACAATATTCCTCATTGCTTGTTATTCATAGGGTCTCTTTCGTGTACTACTTGCATCTGGTGCATGAGAAATACGCACATGGTTGTTGGTTCATGAACATCCTATTCATCTAAGCTCCTCCTAATTATCAAGTTATTGTGTTGTACCTTGCATTGTATGATGAGAGATGTCTTAATGATCTACTTTAAATAGGTCTACTTCCATCGACTTCAGCTCATATATTCTGGAATTGAGATCTAGAGTCCTATGAGTGCCTAGAGGGTTGCAATCATCAGTGGCAGTTTATCCCACCATCGACAGTTGGGAATAAATCAATATCTCCTAATTGATGGATTCTTCAAGTGTTCAACCTCAACACCCTTATTCACACTTGTTGAATGTACTCGGTGCCTTGACACCTACTTTAATTATCAGTGGGTTGTCTCGTGTTTGTTAACAATATACCTTAATGATCGGTAATCAAACTAAGTCTCATTGTGTTCGAATTCAACTCCTATATTCACATAATGTAGACTTGCACCTTCGGCGAATAATGTAGAGGACCTCTAGTTTACAGTAGCAGCACCCCATATCTGTTGTTTTCTTTCATTGGACCAGTACCTATATGACTTCAGTGATCATGGAAGATCAGATCATACTCCATTGTATACAGATATCTTCGGTTGATTTTGAGACTAGACTCCAGTGTGTCTTGTTCGTGACTATGAAAGCCTATGGCATATGTCCACTTTGCATTGCTTATTCATGGCCATGAACAACTATTTGATATATATCCACATGGATCTGCAGTGTAATTCAGATTGGCAGGCATGTGTACAAAGTCAAAGTGGATTGTAATATTCTCATCAGTAACTATTACTTCCAGCTGAGTCTTCATTACTCCACTTATGGGAATTATAATGTATTTTGTCCATCGCAGGTACTCTTATGACTTCACATATTAGGGGGCATCTATTATAGCAAATGTTTCCACACTCCATGCATCTTGCTTAGATGGCCTTCTATTTCCCTCTACAGACTTCATTTTCCCCTTTTGGTCCACTCCAGAGCTAAAAAATCATATTGTTTTCCATGTACGTGACCTGCCAGTTATATAGCTCACATACGTATGCAGGTTGCTCCATTACAACCCATGTACATCGGGTTTGATGCACAAAAAATAAAAAAAATGTGTTGCATTTATGTGCCATGTCACGATATCTATGATCCTTGACCTTCCATATACTGGAAACGCTCTGACTCGGCCCTTCAATTCCATTCGAAGGATACAAATTGAGCCATATCCAAGCCTTGAGGAGACACAATTCATCATCACATTGAGATCAAAGATACTCTGGAGAAATTTCACCTCAATTGAGTCTGCATCCTTTTGTCCTTGAAAGTCTGAACTTATTGTGTTCAGCTCCCAAGCTCTACCTATATTGTGATGGAGAAATTTTTTGACTCCTACTTGTGAGCTTGTCTTTGTGGAGGATTGAAGTGGTGGAGGCTAAGCTAGAGGGACTTAGTTTCTTGGTTCTGATATGTGTCGTTACAGAATTTTGTCACCTATGTACTTTTGTTGATTACATTAATAGTAATACTCTCTTCTCATCCAATTGATATCTTGCAAATATTCGTATTGCTTTCCATGGGTGTATTTGTTATGTATTTTAATGGATTATGTTGATTTATATGCTAACATTATATATCATTACCACATGCTTGCGTTTATTGGTTGTTGAAGACAAATTGCAGGTGTAAATATTTGGGTCGCATGCTCAATAGTGGTCTTCTTCGGACGTCCGAACGAGGTGGGCTTCTATCCTTCTCTTGTTAGTATTTCATTTATATAGCATACTTGAGATTAGAGTTGATTTATGGGTGTCATTCCATCTGTTGTGGTTTTCCCCTAGACATAAAGAGATTTTCCTCGTAACAATACAAGACAAAAGAAAGTGTCTCAAGCCCTTCCCACTAACCCCAAGATTCCTCAACAAAAACTTCAACCTCCATCGGTGAGTAGGCTTCTACCCAATCCTACTTTACCAAAAACAAACAATGTTGACTTGAATTTTGAATTGGCAAGTGTCTTGGTGAATATTAATGTGAAGGTACCTTTGAAATAAATAATTAAGATCCCTTCAATGAAGAACGAGTTTGAGAATTTATTCAAGGTACAAAATGAGTCGGTAAACCCTCCTATAATACTGCAAGCAGATCATTTTAGGGTACAATATGTTGATCATCCACCATTATTTCTGTCACTGCAAGTAAATAACAAACGCTTAAACAATTGCATGCTTGACTCAGGGGCATGTGAGAATATGATGTCATTGAAGGTAATGAAATAGTTGGGTTTGAAAACCACTAGGCCTTACAAAATTGTATGTGGGTTTGAATCCAGGGCCATTCCCACTCATGGTGTGATGGAAAATTTAAAGGCCCACCTTGCCCAATATCCTGAGGTAGTTATCCTTATGGACATTGTGGTGGTGGGCGTCCCTGATGTATGGGGCATGCTATTGTCTAGGAAGTTTGTTGCAACATTAGGTGACACATTACAAATGGATCTGAGTAGTATCGATATACCTATGGATGATGGTGCTTATGTTGGCCTACCCAATATTACTATGGCCAAGGCTCACGTTGAAGAAATTGATATTGATTCAAAGATAGAAGAAATATCTGAGCCAACTAAGGAATCTCTTCTAAGTTTTTCTCGAGATGTCTTACCTTTCGCCAAGGAAGAAGATTTCAATGCCATGTAATGCTAAAGAAAGAAGAGTACCAACAATTTCTAGATAGGTATAAGAACAATAAGATTGGCTCTATCAAAGTATTGAAGAAAGAAGAAAAATATATATTAGTTAGACCAAGCCAAGATGATGTCCTTACCATAGAATCCCACCCCCCTCCCTCAAGGAAATACGCCAGAGTAATACAAGAAGTATTTGATCCCAAAGGAGGGGAGTGGGATTCTATGGTAAGGACATCATCTTGGCT
>SNQJ01S0022829.1:47435-66716 GCA_010110895.2 Picea sitchensis
TATTCAGCCTCTTAATACATCAACCACTTCACAAATACAAGCTCTCAACCATGTACCACAAAAACCCTTAGCCATATGCCAAGAAATACAAGATGTGCCTCAACAAGAAGTATCAATGATAAATATACCAGCACTGTATTTCTGTAGATCTGACTTATGCAGAAGATCCCATTCAACCACTAGTCTCTCTAGGGAGAATCCTCAAATCTCCATAACCATTTCTCGTGCGTACATCAAAATCTAACTATTCATATAAATAAGACATACCTTTTGAACCAATGGAGAGATCTGATGTATCTGAGCACTGTAGACCTTCCTGGGAGATTGATCTCATAATCTAGAACCTTTGCATCTTCATCTTCTCAAGTTTCCATTGATTTACCAACATGTACACACCCTAATACACTGTCAGCCCGCATACGTACGCACTCTAATACATTGTCAACCCGTGTACGCCTCAGTATGTACGCACCCTAATACAATGTCATCCCGCGTTCGCCTCTGAAAATAGGTTTTTTTTAGTATTCATTTTAATTTTAAGAATTTCGTCGTCAACCCTTTGTACTACCTCAAACTTTCACAACTTCAGATGTATCAATGAGTACTTGCAATAATCCTCACACAACAAAAGATATTCAATATTCTCAAGTGTATTTAAATGAGAGAGCCTTGCCTCTTATTTATACTTTCATGTAGCATTCCACTTTCCTTATTTTAGGGAGTTCTTCATTAACTTTGTAATTTAAATAATTTCTTTTGCAAACACTTTGACTTTTAGGGGCTTCTATATGACTCATGAGGGTTCTCCATCTAGGATAGTTTCACTGAAAAATTCACTGACCTTCATCTCATTATTCCACAATTAAGCATGGGTTCTCTAACCATACTTCTAGGATAACTCAATTCACAAAGCGTTTTCCCCTTAAGGCTTTCACCATAAGGGGACCACTTTGGATTTCATCCATTTGTACTTCTTATAAACCATGACAGGGCAATAATGAGTCTTCTTTACATCAAACAAACTTAGGTCCATTATCCAAACCTTTGTGCTACCATACTTTCTTCAAGGGTTGACATCAATGAAACCCAACCTTAATCAACAATCTCCCCCTTTTCTATTGATGGAAACACTCTGATGCAATACTGAAATCATGTTATGCAATACTGAAGTCATATCACTCATTCTCCCCCTGGAACCATGCATCTATCATTTGCATCTTTGTGACCATTACTCTCCCTGGAATCATGCCTTTGTCCTCTACATCTGATAAATCTCTCCCCCTTTGTCATCAATGGCAAATGTATCTTTCCATCCGGGGTTGCTCCCCCTAACTGAATTGTCCTCTTTATGGTGATTCCTCGTGTACATCTAAGACATATAAGATAAGCATTCAAAATCATTCATTTTGGAGTAGAAATAACTCTGAGTCTTTGGCGAAGATACTCAAAGGCTTCCCGTGGAAATGTTTTGTAAAGATGTCTGCCACTTGTTCTTTTGTTCCCACATACTCAACTATGATGTTCTTTTCTGCAAACTTTTCCCTTAGAAAGTGATACTTAATTGGAATGTGTTTCGTCTTGGAGTGCATCACCGGGTTCTTTGAGATATTGATGGCGCTTGTATTATCACAATAGATCGGAATGGGCTCATCATACTCAACATGTATACCTATCAGAGTTTGTTTCATCCAAAGAACCTGTGTACAACATGTTGTTGCTGCAATATACTTTGCCTCAGTTGTAGATAAAGATATTGATGATTGTTTATTTCTTATCCATGATACTAAACACTCGTCAAGTAGAAAGTTGCTCCACTGGTGATTCGTCGGTCATCAATGCAACCTGTCCAATCTGCATCTGTGTAGGCAATAAGCGATAGATCATTTATTTTTGGATACCATAATCCAAACTCTTTTTTTCCTTTGAGATATCTGAAAATCCTCTTCACTGCTAATACATCTGATTCATTTGGTGCTTCTTGAATTCGTTCCACTTGTCCAACTGTCTGCATTACATCTGGTCTAGATGTTGTCACATATAGTAGGCTACCAATCATTGACCTGTATTGCCTCTGATCCGTAGACTTTGAATCATCATCTTTGTTTAACTTGCAATTGGTTTGCATGGGAGTGATAATTGGTTTGCAATCTTCCATTCCGAACCTCTTTAGCATTTCTCTAATATACTTGGTTTGAGAAATAAAAATTCCTTGGTTGCTTTGACGTATCTGAAGTCCCGGAAAGAAGGATAGTTCTCCAAGTAATGAAATTTCAAATTCATTCTGCATATCCTTTGCAAATTTCTGGCTTAACCTGTCATCATCACTACCAAAAATAATCTCATCAACATAAACTTCAATTAAAAAATTACTATCTTGACTTACCTTGATGTAGAGGTTGTTGTCTGCACTTCCTTTTCTGAACCTTGCCTGTTGTAAATATTTATCCAGTCTAGAGTATCATGCTCTAGGAGACTGTTTTAGACAATATAAGGCCTTCTTTAATTTACACACATAATCTATGTTCTTTGACAACTAAAATCCTTCTGGTTGTTCAATGCAGACTTCTTCTTCAAGCTCCCCATTCAGAAAAATTGATTTTACATCCATCTGATACACTTTAATATTTTTGGAGCATGCATAAGATAAAAGCAATCGGATTGCTTCCATTCTGGCAACTGGGGCAAATGTCTTTTCAAAGTCGATTCCTTCAACCTGTGCATGTCATTTACATACCAATCTAGCTTTGTTCCTTGTAACTTGTCCATCTTCATTCAATTTATTCATATATACCCACTTTGTGTCAATCACATTCTTATCCTTTGGTCTTGGAACGAATTCCCAAGTGTCCTTTTTCTCTATTTGATCAAATTTTTCATCCATGGCCTTATTCCAAAATCCATCCTTGCTAGCCTCTTCAAAACAGGTTGGTTCAATCGTAGATGTGAGTGCTAGGTGTGTTTGTTATGGTGAACGCGTTCTTCTTCTAGTCTCAACTCCTGCATCTTTGTTTCCAATAATATGATCTGAAGGATGATTCTTTTGTACTCGATTGTTAGGTGTCTTTGGAGACACTTGCTAAACTTGTTCTTCCGCTTCTATCAGATCCTCTTCATCTTCCCCTTCTTTTTCTTATTCGTAAAGTTGTTCCATTGATCCATTTTCTTCTTCCTTTAATTCTTGTCTACCTGTTTCATCAATTGTTACGTTGATGATTTCTACAACTTTATTAAATCTCAAGTTGTAACACTTGTATGATTTCCTTGTACTTGAGTAACCAACAAGTACTCCTTTGTCCACATGAGAGTCAAACTTTCTCGTTCTACCATCTTCTCTTTTGATGTAGCATTTTCTTTCAAAAACTCTGAAGTGCTTCACATTTGCTAGTCTTCATTTCCATAGCTCGTAGGGAGTTTTGTCAGTGTTGTTTCTGATCATTACTCTGTTTTGAATGTGAACTGTTGTATGCACTGCCTGTGTCCAAAAAATATCTGTCAATTTGGAATCCATTAGCATTGTTCGAGCCATTTCCTATACTGTCATGTTCTTTCTTTCAATAACTCCATTCTGTTGAGGTGTCCTAGCAACGAAGAATTGTCTTTTTATTCCATAACTGTTGCAGTAGTCCATAAATTCCTTTGAAGTGAACTCTCCTCCATTATCATATCTCAAGCATTTGATTTTTGAATCCATTTCATTTTCAACCATTTCCTTGTAGATCTTGAAGTTTTCAAAAGCTTCTTACTTATTCTTGAGAAAGAAAACTGCAGTCATTCTTGTATAATCATCAACTAATAACATAAAGTATTTCTCACCTTTTAAACCCTTTTTTGTAGTTGGTCCAACCAGATCAGTATGCAAAATTTCCAGTGGTCTTGTTGTTGAATATTCTTTTGATTAGAACCTGGTCTTTGTTTGCTTTCCTTGTTGACAATGCTTGCATAAAGTGTTGGTTGGTTTCGTGATCTGGAGAATTTCTCTGACTGCTTCTCTTTTGTTGACTTTGACAAGGTTATCAAAATGTATGTAACCCATTCTTCTATGCCATAGCCAACTTTCATCTTCCTTTCCTAGAAAACACTTTTCATTTCCAATTTCACCTAACACATATATGTTGCTTGAAGTTATCGTAGTTGTAGCAATCAATTTTCATGAACCTTCTTTTCTTATCTCGCACTTTTGTGAATCGAAAGTAACTTTATGACCTTGGTCACACATTTGACTCACGCTTAGAAGTTTATGTTTCATATCTTCTACTAGTAGGACATTTTCAGCCTTTGTATTCTTGTTGCCAATTCTGACTGTGCATTTTCCAATGATTTTAGTTGAATCATCGTTTATGAAGGAGACTGATCCATCTCTTTCCTTTCTTAATGTAAGAAAATTGTATCTATCACCTGTCATGTGTTTTGAACAGCCACTGTCAACATACCAACCATGTTTCTTCTGCTTAGCTTGTAGAGCGAGTGTGCATTATTCATTGTTGTATCGATTATGCTTTCTTATCCATGTCCTTTCTGAGGTTCCTATCTATGACTCTTGTTGTTATGTTGTGGTTCTCTAGGAGGGATTGTCATCCTGCAATCTTTGGCCATGTGTCCAAAGTTGTTACACTTGTAGCACTCCACTTCAATGCTCAATGATTCAAACCTGATCTAAATTCTTCTATGTGTTTCACTAGGCCTTGTTGGATAACTCTTTTGTGTATGACTTTCAAATTTTTTTATGTTCATGTTGTTAGCTCTACAATTCACAGCTTTATGTCCAAAAGTATTACATGCATAACATAAACCAAAAATGATAGTTTGATATCTGGGAGTTGAATATCTTCTGAAAGGAGGTACTCTTGTGAATTCTTCTTCTTCCTGAGGCATTATGTTGGTTGTTGATTCTGAAATTTGAAACTTCTCGGTGGAGGAGTGTCCCTGTAATCTTCCTCCTATCCCCTTTGATTGTTTCTACATAGCTTTTTGGATATGTTTCTTGCTCTATTGTTCTGAAGCTTGATCCCTTTTCTGTTTGATTGTATCCAAGTCCAGATTTGTCATGATGAGGTTTTTTACTGTTGATAATGTCATCCAAAAATTTTGAGTTGTTCTGCATATTTTTCTTTTGAAGATCCTTTCTTAATGTGACAATCTATGCTTCCAAATTTCCAATGATCCTGTCTTTTTCTTCTAGTTGTTCTTTAAGTGCTTCTTCAATTCTTTTATCTTCTTCTATTTGAACCTTCAAATTTGTGATCATTTGTTCTAGTTCTTGAATGTCTTCTTTCTTGTCTAGTTCCGCTTGTAGTTTCTTGTTTTTCTTCTTTTCTCTTCTGATAAATTCTATGGCACACAACAATTCTTCTCGGTAGTCAACTTCTCCCTCTTCATATACTTCTTCGGCTTCTTCATATTCTTCTTCGGCCTCTTCATATTCTTCTTCGGAGTCTTCTTTATCAGAGTCTTCTATTGCCATGAATTGAACTCTTTCTGTCTCACTGTTACTGACTTCATCTTCATCTGATGATGAGATGTCTTCTTTGGTGTAAGCTTTTCTTGAAAAAATTCTTTGTGGTTATTTTGCCTTTATATGTTTGTTTTCTTTTTGAGTAACCTTCATCATTTCTCTTTTTCTTATGAGGACATTTGTTAGCAAAATGACCAATACCATCACAATTAAAACAAATTAAAGGAAGATTACCTCTATACATGTCGTTGGTTCCCTTGTTCAGTCTTTTGACAAAGTTGGCCACTTCTTCATCATCTTCTGAGACATCACTATTACTGCTATGTTCTTTTTCTTGTTGCTTTCCCTTTTGCTTTGATCTTTTGGATGCTTTGAAGGCTGCTTATTTTACATCTTTATTTTCTTGTTCAGTTCTCATTTCATATGCTGTGAAGATTCCATGTAGTTCGTCCATGCTTATTGAGTTTAAATCTGCTCTTTCTTCTAGTGCTAATATCTTCGGATCAAAACTCATAGGAAGAGATCTTAGCACCTTTTGAACAATTACAGATTCTTTGATTTCTTCTCCCAATCCCATGATTACATTTATTGTTTCATCGACTCGTAAGAAGTAAGTTGCAATATTCTCATCTTCCTTCATCTTTAGTTGTTCAAACTGACCTCTATAAATTTGAAGTTTTGTTGCTTTGACTTTTGAATCTCCTTCATAAATATTTTGAAGTTTGTCCCAAATCTCTTTAGAGGATTTACAATGTGCAACTTTGGTGAATATCATTTCAACAAGACTATTCAGAAGTGCATTTGTGGCTTTGGAATTATTCTGACCGAGTTTCACTGCTTTGTCATTTGTTGGCAGAATTGTTGGTATTGTGTATCCATCTACAATTGATTGCCAAATTTCAAAGCCTTGTGCCTGTATATATGTCTTCATCCTTATGCTCCAAAATGCATACTTATGTCCTTCAAACTGTGGTATTCCATTTTTATACAAGTTGTTTCTCTCCATGATCTACCTTTCAGTGGTTAAACTGATTTCTGAAGGAACCTGCTCCGATACCAATTGTTGGATTACTGAGAAGTGGGGTGAATCAGTAATAGAGCAATTTAATCATTTTTATACATATAATCCAAGTGTTATATCAATGTAGCATTATCATCCAATAACTGCAGAGTAAATAAGCAATGAACAAATGAACAATCATACACATACATAGTACACCAGGGTTTTACGTGGAAACCCAAAGCAAGAGAAAACCACATAATGTTTTTTCTTATATGTCTTGAAGAATTACATTCATTGGAAGCACCAACTTCCTTTGTTTTCCAGTTGCAACTAGAAAGAGGCTCCAACCCCCTAGTTTCTCATGCTATAACCCGAGGGAAGCTCCAACTCCCCAGTTCTCTGGCTACAACCAGAAGGAGGCTACAACCCCCTAAGTTCTCCGGCTACAACCGGAAGGTGGCTACAACCACCTATCCTTGCCCCATCCAACTGCCCTGACGTATAAGTAGAAAGATGGAACCACTTTCACACTATCACTGTGAGATATACCACTGTACAACTGTATCAATCCGTACCACTGATCTGCATCCAACCTGTACAATTGCCATGTAATCAATATGTACCTGAACTGAACATGTATCAACAAAATACAGCATGTACACGACCTGTAGTGTTGCAACACGCATATGTATGCGCCCTATATGTTATGCATCCCACGTATGTATGCGATCAAACTGTTATGCAACCTACGTATGCCTTCTGAAAACTAGGGTTTTCTTTCTCTTGAAAACTTCTGACCCTCTGTAACTTTTTCACATAGATTTGTAACCTGTCACTGTATCCAAACTATAACTATACCATGTGCATGCATCCTCATACATAACCTTTACCCAAAGCATATATATCTCTCTCTAGTCATGTTCCATATAGGTGTGTGTAATCATGAACAATTATAATAACCCTCACATGATCTAGTCATCAAACCCTTTCTCGTATTCAGCCTCTTAATACATCAACCACTTCACAAATACAAGCTCTCAACCATGTACCACAAAAACCCTTAGCCATATGCCAAGAAATACAAGATGTGTCTCAACAAGAAGTATCAATGATAAATATACTAGCATTGTATTTCTGTAGATCTGACTTATGCAGAAGATCCCATTCATCCACTAGTCTCTCTAGGGAGAATCCTCAAATCTCCATAACCATTTCTCATGCGTACATCAAAATCTAACTATTCATAGAAATAAGACATACCTTTTGAACCAATGGATAGATCTGATGTATCTGAGCATTGTAGAACTTCCTGGGAGATTGATCTCATAATCTAGAACCTTTGCATCTTCTTCTTCTCAAGTTTCCATTGATTTACCAACATGTACGCACCCTAATACACTGTCAGCCCGCATACGTATGCACTTTAATACATTGTCAACCCGTGTATGCCTCAGTATGTACGCACCCTAATACAATGTCAGCCCGTGTTCGCCTCTGAAAATAGGTTTTTTTTAGTATTCGTTGTAATTTTGAGAATTTCGTCGTCAACCCTTTGTGCTACCTCAGACTTTCACAACTTCAGATGTATCAATGAGTACTTGCAATAAGCCTCACACAACAAAAGATATTCAATATGTTCAAGTGTATTTAAATGAGAGAGTCGTGCCTCTTATTTATACTTTCATGTAGCATTCCACTTTCCTTATTTTAGGGAGTTCTCCATTAACTTTATTTTTTAACAATTTCTTTTGCAAACACTTTGACTTTTATGGGCTTCTATATGACTCATGAGGGTTCTCCAACTTCATATGGCCATAACTCTCTAACCGTGAGGAGTTATGTGACGTTCCACATACCACCGAAAATGGCATGACAAGCACTATCCATCTAGGATAGTTTCAATGACAAATTCACTGACCTTCATCTCATTATTCCACAATTAAGCATGGGTTCTCCAACCATACTTCTTGGATAACTCAATCCGCAAAGCGTCTTCCTGTGAGGGATTTCACCATAAGGGGACCACTTTGGAGTTCATCCATTTGTGCTTCTTATCAACCATGAAAAGACAATAATGAGTCATCTTTCCATCAAACAAACTTGGGTCCATTACCCAAACCTTTGTGCTACCAGACTTTCTTCAAGGGTTGACATCAATGACAACCAACCTTAATCAACAATAAAGACCTTTCCTTTTCATTTTTCATCATAAATTTCCTCACACAAGAGGATTTGGATCTAAAATGTTCGCCCTATTGGTAACATTGGTCTCTTTACTAGTGCACTATCTCTTGGAGGACATGTTTTGGGACTTCTCTTGGCTTATTTTGGTGGAAATTTATGCAACTAAGGTTTGTTCTTGATTATTCTTGGTGAAGTAGGTCAAATCTGCAATTTCATTTCATGCATTAAATGTTTATGGTAAATTTTATCTGTTCATATTGAAAATTTTGATATTGCTTGATTAAAACCCTAGGAGAGTAGCATAAGGTGCTTCCTCCTCTCTCTAGATCATTTCACCTATTTAATTGTCAAGAGAATCTTGTCTATGATTTTTGTTCTAGAAACTTGTTTCTATATATTTCAAGAGTCCAAGGAAGAAGAAGAATTCGCTAGAGCCCAAAAGAGCTTGTTCTCTAGCAAAATTCATCTCTTGACATTTGAATTTTTAGGCCCTAAGGTGCTAACACCTCAAAATTCATCTCATCATCCTTAGACATTACTATCATCATTATTTCTCCAAGTTGTATTGTTGTTGTAAATGACTCCATAGCCCAAAAGGCACTAATTTAATTGCTCTTGTGAAGGAATTTGATCAAACAAATTCTCAAACTCTATTGTCTAAGCCTTTGACTAACTTTTCCTAACCCTAGCTTAGAATAATCTACTAATTTAGTTGTTGTTGTTGCAAAACACTACTACATCTGTACAATTTGCTTCATTTTGATGCATACACTAGTCTAACTATCTCATAAATTGCTTGGAATAGTTGGAAATTGATCTATTGGATAAATGTTAAGTTTACACTGTAATTACATGCAATCCTGATATATTTTCTTGTGTCTATTGCAAAAATTTATTGTATGTTATAAATTGTTATCTTTCTCCAATTTTACATCAGATATTATATCTTTCCTTTGTCTACTGTATTTGAGGTTTATATTGCTTACTTGCACTTGGAAATCACTATATATATGTTGCAATTGTTCTTGTTCCAGGCAGGTACCCAAAACACTTATCTTTGCCTCAATTTCACGAACATAGACATTTGACTTAGGTAACCAATGAGAGGGTCCTCCAAACTTAACTACATCCTTGCTATCTTATCCCTTAAGGTTACCGGGGACGCCTCCCCTGGGCTGGACCTCATCCATCCTTAAAACGTGGGGATTTCCTACTAAGGTGACAGTGGTGGGTTACCTTGTAGTTACACGGATCTTGAGATTTGTGTTGGGGATTTGACATAAGTACAAATTTTGTGATAACATGGCCCCAAGAACTTAGAGGTATGAAGATATTCTTCACGGTCTTACGGTAGCCCTCTAATAGGAGGGATTCTTTTCTGACCCTGTTGGAGATAACGATGATTTGATTGAGGAATAAGAGCTTGAATAAGAGATTCACAAGGAGAATCACCAAGTACATGAAGTAGAATAAGAGCCACCTCATGATAATGTTGAAGAAGAAGGTGAAGCACATCATGTTGAAGACCAAGCCCATGAAGAAGGTCCCATTGAGAGTATTTCTCCTCATGAAGATGAGGCATTGGTATTTGCTTCTCCATTTGATGAAGATGAAATCACCCAGGTTTCCTTCTCCCTTGCACATGAAGACAAAACAATGGAAAGTTGTACTCCTTTCCAAATTCTTGATTCCTATGATGTATCCCTTAATGATTTTGAAAGTGAGGAAATTTTGAAGGAACCTTTAGATGTGTTAAATTTTTCATCTAATGAAGAGCATGATGATTGTATTGATGATTTTATATACATTGGAAGATGTAGATGAGATATGAGTTGCTTTCACTTTGATGGACATCCCATTTGTGATTTCAATGATGATTCTAGAATCAAGAATGCAAAATTGTTGCCTTTAGAACACAAATCCATGTGTATTATTGATTCATAGTTTTGGCAATATGAAGATGATATGTACACAAATTTGTTTGAACCATCTACAAGTGATTCATTACAACATTCTCATGATGACTTCCAGCTATCTTGTAGAAGGTGTGATACATATTCTTTTGAGCACTTTGAGTTATTCTATGAAGAAGATTTTCAACCACCTTTATGCTCAGATTTTGGTGAACATTCTTATGAGTCCATGACTCTCTTGAGACAACGCGAGTTTAATAGTGGATATTTCCAACCTTATTTTTCCTTATCTTCATATACCATTGAAGATACAACTAGAAATTATGTTTTTGATGTTGAATTATCTACATGGAAAAGGTGTTTTCAACCTATGGTTTGTTGTAGGGATTTTCATCCGCATGTATAAGGACAACAAGCCCTAAGTTATCCTTGTGTGATCATCAGGATTTCTTCAGAGTTATTATGATTCCATCTCGTGCCTCGAGGAATGATGAAATCCAAAGTAGTCGTTCTTTGGAATCTTTCATTGCGCCCTACGAGCTTTCTTCATATCTCAACCCTATTTAGAGATGGGTAGTGCAATATTATGGGGACACATATCGACATAACTTTGTTCTTCCTTCCCACCCTTGTGAGTTTCACCCTTTATTTAGTTATGTTGTAGTGATTATCCTGACTCGTGATTAGTTTATGCTTGATATATTTTTTGCTTCGGTTCATAACTAATCACAAAGGTAGAAATTTTGAATCAGATGAAATGCTAGAGTGGATTCACTAGTTTTATGATTATACCTAGCTTTTCATTTGTCATGTAGAATTAGAGAAGGATTAGTTAGGTCAGGTTGTGTGCTTACATTTGATTATATTCTCTTTTATTGATGTTGTTTTGTTATGCATCTTTKTTAGCTTAGCACAATCATGTTAGTTTAGCCCATATAGTTTTTTATTTTTTTTATGTCTGGCGGAATCARCAACTAGTTGGGCACGTGCTCGCGTTACATGTGGTCGTGTTATCCAACCGCTACCACTATAACCTCCAGGTGTGCCCACGATGCCCCTTACGTGGCACACATTGTAAGTCGGGGGGAGTTGAACTCGAAACCTCATGGAACATCATTTTCACGGCACTTGCCAATTGAGTTGCCCCCCCGGGGGCAGTTTAGCCCATATATTGATGAAAATGACAAAAAAAACATTTCTCGCAATGGTTTTTACATTATTTTCTTACCAAGGTGGATAAAATCCCCCTGTCATTGGTTGTTGATTCCTTTGACATTAGAATGTAGCAGGAATTTTTAGAGTGATGCAGGTTGCGGGTCTTGGAGTACTAGAGATATTGAGGTTCTCATGTGCTCTACGGTGAGCACATGTCCCCATGTTGGAGCTAGATGTTACCCCCTGTCACCTAGGGGTAGCGAGAGGAGATCATATCTCATGGTCCGCAATGAAGACATTGATCCCAATTATGATGATCAACATTCTCCACAACCAACAACACCCCAGATGTCTCATTCATCATCAATATAGCTCATCACACCTGATCAACATGGTTCATTGGAAGATCATCCCATCACATTATGAGGTACATTATTCCTTCTTTCATATAAATTTTTATATTTAATGCATTTGGAATGTGAGTGGTGATCATTGGTTGAAGTTGGATAATGAATCATAATCTCGAAAGTTATGCTCTTTGCCTTGTTTGACCTTGGTGGTTATCTTAGGTATCTTAGTCCTGTGTTGTCACTCTTTAGGAACAAAGGTACTAATGGGGGGCTTTGATAAGGGTAGTGTACCATTCCCCCCCATACCTAACACTTTCCATATTGGGGCCTTCCCCATTGTAATAAAATTTAGTATGGTTGTTACATGTACACCAAAAAAGCACGTGGTTCATCCTCCTATGAGAAGAAGGGATAGAATGTCAACGTTGATGTAGTTGCTATAAAAAAATAAAGAAAGAATGTTATAAAAGAAAGAAAGAAATGTGGGATAATGAATGGACAACTTTAAAAGTCAAAGTCCATCTTGAGTGTCGCCCCCTCACTATGAGGCGATCGCCCCTAGTCCTAATGCACTGAATGCATATAAAAATTAAAGGACTCAATACTAGCAAGAAAGAAAAGAAAGAATAAAGTTCTTGAAACCTGAAAGGGGGAATTGCAATGCATAAAATGAATATTAAAAGGCAATAAAGGGGTTTGGAATACACACACTATCAAGGAAAGGGTATCTCAAACATCAAGATATCCCTCTACAAAGGCGCTCATGAAAATGGACCAAACACGGTGCCTTGCATGTTAATGACTCCATTACCGTGAAGTAAGCCCAACATGTTTTCATTCACCATACTTACACTTAGATGGGTCTTCTTGGGAACTATTCCTCTACCTGGGTACTAGCAAACCTAATAGGGTCTTTCGATGGTCCTTCCATACTCACACTTGTCAAATTGCATAAATTCTTGAGCTAATGTGAAGTTAGAAGGGGATATTTGATGTGAATTACTCATGCGACTTTTATATTAAGTGATGGATTACTTTAGATGATTCTAAGGATTCTTGTACCTTCTGATTATTGGTCTTACTCGATTCTATGGCTTTGACTGACTTAGGAACACTTGACACGTTCTTTTGGAGGATGTCCTTATGATTTCACCTAGGACATTGCACATTTTATATAGGACATAACATGTGTGATGTAGAGCATTGGGCCATATGATGACTTGACATGTTAAGACACACCCTCTCACACCTCCTAGACCCTAGATTATGGACATATGAGCTTGGATATTGTAGATATAACTTGATGGTTACTCAGAGGGCAGGAAACCCCTCACCTTGGGCAAGACACCCCATAGAATGATTAAGGTTTGTTTTGATGACGTTACACTTGGATATGATGACACATCTCTTTGGAGAGGTTATGGAATATTCTTCATCCATGACGTCACACCCTAGCCCTTGGACATTCCACAAGTGGAGATGATGTCATGTTTTGATGAGGTTTGAGTTGACCTGGCATTGAGAGATGCTTCTTTATGATGACTTAACGCTTGATGGTGATGAGACTTGGCCTTTGGGTGAGAGACATGACCTTTGATGTTTCTTGCACCTTTTCATGGAGAGATGTGGCCTTTGGAAGAACCCTTACACCTTTGGAGGATGACCTCATAGCCTTTGGAGGCATCTACACCACATGTGTCACCTTTTGATGATATGTTTTGCTATATTTTCCTTGTATTTTTGCACTAGAGGCTATTTGAGGAGTCGTCCTTGACCTATATCACTTGTATCATCTATTACTTGTATTTTGGAGGGGATTTTAGGGGCTATAGTGCCAGGATTGCCTCATATAAAGACGCTAGCACTACCTCGAGGCCAAAACACAACTCATCACTTGTGAGAATAATTACTACTTGTATTATTCTCTTCTCTTCTCAATATGGAGCTCTTGTGCACACTTTTGGAGTGTTGTTGTGGATGCTTTCTCTTGTTATGGTGGATTCTTCATGAAACTAGGGTTTCCTCATACATAGCAACTTGGCTAGTAAGTGCTCTTTTCAAGTTTAAGTGTTGTTCTTGGGATATTTTGGTGGATGCTCTATTAGATTGATAATAGTTGCATGCTATCCTTGTTTCCCTTGAATAATTTTGTTGAAACCCTAAGGAAGGATTAATATTGATTATCACTTTCCCTTGTTTTATCCATCTTAATTTTGTTGAAGCATACAAGGTCAAGATTAGGGATTGTGAGAGGAAATCCCCATAACCTTGTCTTTGGGGTTGAAGTTAAGACAAAGTTATGGGGATTTCAACCAAAACAAGAAAAATATATATAACTAAGATTATGAAGTATTCCCCTCACCCTCAATAGAAGGAATGTCCCCCCTACCTCACAAGCTAATTCAAAGCATTTCTCTGAGGTGGGAAATTGGGAAAATGATCAATCCAAGTGAGATGAGTAGAAGCTTTCCAACCACCACAAGATGCAAATTTCTATCCCAAGAACTAAGAGGAAAAACACAAACCAACAAGCATAAGAGATGAGCAACAACAATAACACCTCCTTAAAAAGGATGATGGAGATGAGAAGCCTAAGCAAGATCTAAGAGTATATGAGAGATAACATACAACAAGTAGAGTTACAAACTGTTTTGTTCATGTAATGCTAACCAAAGTTTAAAGAGAGACAAAATACAAGGAGTGGTAAATCTATAAACTACTAGCCCTTGGGAGTTGTTGCACCATGATCCATAATTTTAGGATATGTTATTCATCCTGGACAATCAAAATGTGGGTTTTCACCCTCAAATTGCAAGGGCTAGAGAATGAACCATGAACGATTGGAAAAAGGGCCCTTTTTACCATAGGTGGTGTGGATAGATAGAGTAACTACAAGACACATTTTCTAATAAGGCAAGAGCTGGCCTTGACAACCAAGGGGCTAGCGATATAGTAAAATTTGATGAATCAAAGTTGACCATAAATAACAATAAAAAGAGTGGACTCACTAAATATTGGGAATGCTTGTGGTCCCAAGAGGGGTTTTCTAACCACTTGGAATTTCCTTTATGGTTGTAATGCATGCATGGCTACACCATAAGTGTCCAACTTAGGGAGAGAAGAGCCCAAATAGGGGAATACGAGGCCAAAGGTACCATGAAGCAAGTGCAGAAGAACAAGGGAGGGGGTAGGGTAAACCTCATATGAACCTAATGTTAAGAAAATGGGGCATCATGACTAAGTTGAAGACCCCAAAACCATTTATTCAAGCCATAATAAGGGGAACTCAAAGGGAGGACTTTAACACTTGTGATTGCACCATACAGGTGTGTATGAGTCCTTTGTGTCATTCTATGGTGGTTTTTGTATCAAAAGTGTAAAGTGTAAACTATATACACTACATCCACAACCACTTCTTGCAACCTCTCAATCTTTGAATTAACACACTACAACTACAACATGGTCGAAATGATTTTTTCTTTTAACAACTAAGTATTGACACGTTAAACTTAAAAAACAAACAACATGAATATCCATGATAGGGAAAGCATATTCTTAATTATCTTTGGATCGTTTAGACAAGTTCAAATGATGAAACCAACACAATTGCAATGCAATATATTTAGGGTTGTGTACTTTTAGTCACATGGAGTGCTTATCCTTTGAAACTAGAAACCATTGTGACTAACATGACTTGATTACAGAGACCTTGGAAGTGGCCTAATATATTTTTTTTTCATGTGGTTGTCTAAATTTTAGTTACATAGAAGGTTTATACTTTGAAGTTAGCAATTGTTGCAAACTGCATAGATAAATGTCAAAGTCTTTGGAAGTGGATTGCAAACTTTTTATCATGCGGCTCCTTGACTGCAAGATGAGAACCTCTAGACTTTTGCAAGGCTTCATTGTGGACATGTTCCCTTTCAAAAGTGTTTCTTGCAGCCCCTTGAGAGTAGAATTAACACACCACAACTATGGACATGTTTTTTTCTCTAAGCATATAAGCACAAGTTGATAAATGGGTACCATAAATAGTGACATCATGAATCTTTTAAACGTCAAGAACATTTTGTTGAAAACAACAAACTTGGTTAATACAACTACGTAGGAGGAAAATTATGAAACATGTTGGATTTGTAAGTCAAGAATAATCCCACAACAAAAAACCAAATTAGACCAAGACAACAAACTTATTGCATTGCTTGATAAGAAAAGACTCCATAAATAAAATGTTGTTATAGGACAACAAACTTGCAAAACAAGGACTAGAAACATCCACACTAGAAAATCTACAAGGAGACACTTCATCTCAAAAGTACCAAAGAAATAAAATGATATTAAAACTTAAAGAAATAAAACGATACTAAGACTTAGACCCTAGAAAAAACAATGATATTACTAATCACAACAATACAAATAACTACGACAACAACAAACCAATATACAAAGCAAAATCACCATTCTTGTCATGTCTCAAAGGACCCTTCTTCTCATGTCCCCCTACAAGCCAATCTTTAAACAAAACACAATTCCAAATACAATAACATATTCAATTCCACTTCCAATCCTCGTACCTAAAATCCGAAAGAACGTCATATAGCAATAAATAGGTTCATGACAACACGAGCCACGTCCAACCCTAAGTCATGAAGTCCAAATCATTAAATAGTCTCACCACTAAAGGCATAGAACATTGAGACCCATCTCAAAAAACTTTAGGAAGAGCATGATGTGATACACATAAAAAAACTATTTCAACAAACAACAAATGCATGCTGTGCCACCAGAAACTAAATTTCTAAAATCAGATTGCACCAAATACAAGACCACGAATACGAAACCAACATGAAGTACAAAGTAAGTTTATCAATATTAAATCAATTATGCATATAGACATTGTTAGGGTCCTAACCTCCCTAACCCCTCAAGTAGATAGAATAGTATGTTTCTCTATGTAATAAAGGCCGACATTAGTAAATAAGGCCTATGTAATAGTGTGAACACGTCTAACGTAAGAAGACTTAATAAAAGGCTTCACTTCTAGAAAGATCTTCCTCTAGAATGTTCTCTAGAATATTTAAATAGTGTAAATAGGAGTACAAAGCATGGAAAATTTGTGTCTTGAGACTCATTTCGTACTTGAGATCCGCTTTGTTGGAGGTTTCCCCCTCAAAGAGGCAAGTGAAATTGGCTATCGATATAATAAAGGTCATTTCTAGAATCAATTGTGTCATTGTGCTCTATATTTTTCTCTTTCTGATGATAATTGTTATAACGTTAATGTTTGTGCTCTGCATAATAATGTCTGATACCTTCAAAGTGGTATTAGAGCATTTACCTCTGCAGAATTTTTAGATAAAAAAAATTTAGGCTAGAGACGTGAATGATAGTGATCTATCATTCGGTGACTAAAACTGCAGTTGGGGAGGAATTATGGACAGTTTCACGGGTTACTTGAAGCACACTATTTCACCTAGTTGGAAACCTTTGTAAACCTTGTTGGTACCCCTTTGAGTAGTACCACATTAGACAACACTTGTGCATGTCCATTCACTCCCACGTACCCTCAAGTATATAAGGAGTCTCATAGGTCTCCAGAAACCAATTATAGATCATCCTATCGATAGCTTGACATTTACAATGGCACCAAGAACAACACTTTGGAAGACTACTCTCGTGTACCTGGGTAATCGGGTGGTACAACTAAGGGTATGGTCGAGCCACCTTAGTTAGAGCCCTAAGATATTGGGTCGAGTACCACTATTGGACCCCGTCGATATATCAAAAAGCTATATCATAGGGAAAACCATTGTCCATAGGAACCCTCAAAATCCTAACCCTTGCTACTGGAACATAACATAACATAAATAGAGGGGAAATTTTCTAGCGCAACCCTACCTCCTGTATCCAGGTTGAAATTACTACACAATTTTAACTATTAAAAATCAAGACATTCTATCACTACAGTATTAATCAGACTGGAGTATAACTTTGCAGGAGTAAAATAAAGAGTATAGTGGTCTCGTTGACACCCTTATTTGGGACCAATCCCACTAGATTCATCTCTTTGCACTAATCGCAGTGGTATCCATCACTTATAATACTTCTTTTTTTCACGGACCCACCCACCCTTCCCAACACTCTTATTTGGGACCTATTCCATTGCATTCCTCTCTTCGAACTGATCACAGTGGTACCCCTCACCCATAAATCCTTTTTGTGTGGACCCACCAACCCAAATCTTGCCTGCTTACCTCCCAAATGGCCCACACCCAAAACCAAGAAGTTGACAACCACTTCCTTACCTTGGCCAATGACAACACCTGGAACAAGACTGACATCAAGTGTTGGATAGTTGGTTGTCATTGATGTCAACCCTTATCAACCCTAGAATAAGCCCTAAAGCAAGTTTGGAAGCATCTACAAGTGGTGGGTGCATTTGAAGAAGTCTCCAAAGTGGTCCCCTTATGGTGTAGCTTTAAGCATGGCCCTCACGGGGAGATGCTTTGAACAAGTCCACAAGAATCCCAGAGACGTGGTCATGAAGCCCAAAGTTGTTTGAGGAAAAAGAGGATGATGGACTATACTAATGCATTCAAAACTCTCATGGATGGATATTCCTCATCATTATGTTTCCAACAGTAGGTGGTGCACCATGTGGTTCCTCACGGTTGAAGAGATATGCCCTCTTGAAGATGGAAACCTTGAAGTATGGTTAAGAAGCCCTAAACAATTGTAACAAGAAGTGACAAGTCGGCCCCAAATTAATTAAAAGAAGAAAATTTGTTGCAAACAATAAGTTACAATTCATCCCCATTGCAAGGAATATTAAAATAAATATTAATTATATTGTTGGTAAAGTCGGCCCCGATGGAATAATCATTATAAATTGAATTGAATTTTATTTGGGTCAAGTCGACCCTAAAATGAGGGTGTCAGATCTAGTATAAATAAGGCACCTAGGAGATCATTTATCAGATCAAATTAAGTGACATTTATATGAGGTAAACAAGGAGATCTGAGGCAAATTTTAGAGGGAATATGAAGTGAAGAACGGAGAAATTGTTAATGTTTTATGCCATTATTATAGTTCTTTTCATTTCATAAGATAAGAGCACAATAAGAACAAGATCACTGAGAAATACACATCCACAAGAGACAACATTTATCCTGGGAAACCCTCTAGGGGGAGAAAACCCAACAAAAACTTCCTTATCATAAATA
>SNQJ01S0022829.1:66726-87870 GCA_010110895.2 Picea sitchensis
TATGTTATGTGTGATTTTCAGAACCAGATATCAAATATTTAGCGCGTGGAATTCTCTACAATTTCGCTCTTCGAAATAGGCCAAAATTCAGCAAGGTCTGTTATTTTCGCTATAAATCAATTTCAAGGACGATTCAGGGAGTGAAACTTGGAGGAATTTTGGAGAAGATATTGAAGAATATTGGGTACAAGTTTCATACCTTTATTCATTACAGGTATGAAGTTATGCTTGTTGAAAGTTAGGGTTTGTGACTCATCCAAAAACTAGTCCCGGGAGACTAAGGTAAAGTTCGATGAAGATGTTATTCTCTTGTTGTTGAAGTTGAGGAAGGTTTGCAGGTCTGTGATCACATACACCAGGTCACTACATGACTAAAGGTATGATTTATGTGTGTTCTATTTTGATGGTTATGGTATATGCTTAAAGCATATCTTGGATGGTTTGGCACATGCTTAAGGCATGCTTTTAACATATGGTTTGAGGAGCATATTGGATATTGGGCACATAGTTTGAGATGTACTTTGGTAAATGTTTACATGTTTGAGGCACAACTTGGTACATGGTTGATGGATATTATGGTACATATCTTTGTACATGGTTGGTGGATGTTATGGTGCATGCTTTAGTACATGGTTGATGGATGTTATGACACATGTTTGAGGCATATCTTGGCACATGGTTTATGGATATGGCACATGATTGTTATATGGATGGTATGGAACACATGTCTTAGCATATGATTTGATGCACATCTTGGATATGGTATTGGTGTATGATTTATGAGAATGGATCTGGCCTTATTGATGATGTTATTGATGATGAGGTATCAATATTAATGACAGGGACAATGACAGGTTGGATGATGATAATGACAGGTTGATTATCAAGGACAGTGATTATCAATGACAGTTTGCTTATCAGTGACATTGTCAGTGATAGGTTGATTCTACACTTATATTTCACGGTGAAAGGGAGGGGCAAGGAAAATGGGTCATAACCTCCTTTCGATTGGAGCTAGAGAATATAGAGAGTTGGAGCTTCCTTTAGGTTGGAGCTTGTAAATCAGGGGTTCATAGCCTCCTTCCAGTTGGAGCTGGAGAATACAGGGAGTTGTAGCTTCCTTCATGTTGGAGCTTGTAAATCAGGGGTTCATAGCCTCCTTCCAATTAGAGTTGGAGAATACAGGGAGTTGGAGCTTCCTTCAGGTTGGAGCCTGTAAATCAGGGGGTTGAAGCCTCCTTCTAGTTAGACCTGGAGAATTCAAGGAGTTGTAGCTTCCTTCAAGTTAAATATTGTAAATAGGGGGTTGGAGCCTCCTTCCAGTTGGTGTTGGAGAATTTGGAAGTTGGTGCTTCCTATGAATGTAATCTTTGATATATAAGAAAACATTTCATGGTTTTCTTCCATTTGGGTTTCCACGTAAAATACTAGTGTATTATGTATCTATGTATGATGTGATGAATTGTTTATGGTTATATGTTTATGATATGTTAAATGCAATCATTGATAAGTTAATGTTGTGATTGAAATTAGTAAAAAGTGTTCAATACTAATTCCCCCCCCCCTCAATATTGGTGAATATTCCAACAATTTTTTTCAGAGAGGGTCCGTCAAGAATCAATCTAACCACTAGAAGGTAGATCATGGATAATAGATACACAGATAATGGAATACCAATATTTGATGGTCAGGGTGGTTAGCATTATGAGATGTGGAATATAAGAATGAAAACATTTTTACATGCACAAAGATTTTATGTTTGGCAATTAGTTCTTATAGGATGCACCGCTTCAAAGAAACCAAAGACTGCAACCAAGAAGGAATTGAAAAGAAACAACAAAATAGCAATGGATTTCATCCTTGAAGGATTACCTGATTTATTAAAAGACAAAGTAGGAAAATGTTCATCAACCAAAGAGCTTTGGGATAAGCTACATAATCTCTACTATAAGGAAACTCCTCTTATCACAGAGCAAGATCATGTTGATCACGATAAAGAAGATACTGAGATAGAATCAGAAGAAAGGTGTTCATCATGTCAGACATATCTAGAAGAAGATTGTGAAGAAGGTGTAATGGATTTCGAGGATGGACTAAACAGTGCTTTAAGTGAGCTAAGAAAATAAAGGAGGGAAAGCAAGTTTCTCAAGGAAGAATTGATTGAGATAAAGTAACGTTATGAAGAAGTCGAGTAGATTATCATAAATCTAAAAGCTCGGCTAGAAGAAGTGAAAGTGATTGAAGAAACTCTCAAGGATCAGTTGAAAGAAAAACGGTGTTTGGAAGACGAAATGATATCACAGAGAAAGGAAGCAGATAAGAGAAAAGAAATCTTGACAAGTCATCTTAAGGAAAAATATGAGGACTTAAACAAGCTTGAAGTAGAATTTAGTCAACAAAAAGGAAGACTTGAAGAAGAGATCATCTCCTTGAAGGCCCAACTTGAAGAGGCAAAGAGAACAGAAGAATTTATGAAGATTCAGATGATAAAGAAGGAATAAGATTTTGAGAAGCTTGAAGAAGAAGTTGTTACACTAAGGGTTGAAGTTGACAAGCTCAACAAGAACTTGAAGAGATCTCAAGTACTGAAAGATATTATCTGTTGTCAAAGGTCACCATTCAATAAAACAAGTATTGGATACACTGGTGAGACCTCATGTAAAGAAGATGCAAATACCAATCCCAGTGAGAAAGTCAGAGAGAGAGGAAACTCTGCACAACCAGTAATGAAATTTGAAGACAAGAGTTCCAAGTTGTCGAAAAAGAAGAATGAAGAGAAGGATACAAATTATGCAGGCATTGTCAAAGGAAGGAACCATGGATAAGAAGAGTCAAAGAGGAATGAATGCAGAAGAGACGTATTTCAAATAAGACTGTCTACCTCCGTGTATCAAAGAAGCTTCAATCATTGTGAAGGAAACAACAAAAGAGAAGATCTTGATCAACCAAGGGATGAATTCAGAAGGAATACATCACAAGGAATATCATTCACTCCTAGGTATCAAAGCTTATTTTATGGTTATTGTTTTACTTATAATAAATTTGGACATAAGTTTGTAGATTGCATAGCTTATGGAAGAAATGTTTAAGCAATAAATGTTTATGTGGCCCCCTATAACATTGAATGTTACAAATGCCACAACTATGGACACATAGCTCGTGATTGTAGAAACATGATGGATACCTCCATCAGGAACAAGAAGGTTTGGAGAAGAAAGCAAGAACAAAAAGAGGAGGTGAATGAAGAATGGGTGAATAAAGAACAGGTAAATAAAGAGAAGGTGAATGAAGTACTCCCAGAAATCATACTCTCAGGATTCACAGTAGTGCGAAATCATGATGAATCTACAGGTAAAGAGGAAGATGTCAATGATGACTCTGCATCAGAGCGACTTCATCCATTTTTATAATCAATCCGACTTGGAGACTCTCAATAAATATGAATGTTGAAGAGGAGGAGTCTAGGAAACAACTATTGCAGATCAAAGAACTATCTTTCAGGCAGTTTGAAGTGTTTGTTTGTAGATTTTGGGAAGATAGATTATGAATGACATAGTGGTTGATTAAGAAGTAGTTTTTCAAGAACACATATCCATGCAGGTATGAAAAAGACAACTAGAAATTATGAAGAATATCATTGGCACTTTTGAGGCAGAGATTCATGATTGTATTTAAGATTTCAAGCATGTATTTAGGCAGGGACATATTCAGTACAGATTGTTGCAGACATGTAGAGCTTGATTTCCAGACAACTTGAGAAGCAGGAATATGTAGTGATCAGTTACAACAAAGTCGAAGAAGTCTTTAGAAGAGTAAAGTGATAGATGGGTCAACATCGCATGTAGTAGAGTCATGGACAATTTCGTTACACATGGACATAAATGAATTCAAGAGATATGTGGCAGTTCTAGAAGACAATACTTGACATCAATCAGAGAAGGTACATAACAGTGATGAAAGCATGAGCTCGGAAGGAATTGTGGAAAGGAAGATGGACTCATTGTAAAGCATATGACTCGGAAGTAAAGCATATTCACAGAGAAAAACCATTAGGAAGAGTTATACTGTCAAGAGAATATTGTTGGTTGATTATTTCATTGATGTCAGTTCAGTGAAGATGACAAGCCTTGAAAACTTGAAGTCAAGTAATGAAGGAATATTAACATGAATGCTTTTCATATACATCACTACATTACAGTAATAGGAGCACCAATGGACAAAGAGCATCGAAAGAGAGGAATGAAATCATATATAGGAAGCCCCACATTAATATGCACGACATCTTGCAAAAGAAAACAAGGGGGGAGAAATTGTTAGAGGCAATTACCCTTAATGTTAAAGGAGAAGAGAAATAACAAAAGCAGAAGCGAAAGATCATAGGAATGAAGACAAGGGAACCGCATGAAGATAGAGAGAGATTGTTCAGAGAAGGTATACTATCAGGGGGAGTCACTCTTTGCTATTGATATAAAAAGGGAAGAGGAAGATCATAAGAGAAAGATCAGAAGCATGAAGATAGTGGGAGCATCCCCAAAAAGATTTACCCTTTTCCATTGATGTAAAAAGGGGAGAGAAACATGAGGAGAGAAATATCGGGAGCAATGGTCACAAGTGGATTATGAGTGTTACCATCAATGCCAAAGGGGGAGATTGTTGGATAGTTGGTTGTCATTGATGTCAACCCTGGAATAAGCCCCAAAGAAAGTTTGGAAGCATCTAGAAGTGATGGGTGTATTTGAAGAAGTCTCCAAAGTGGTCCCCTTATGGCATAGCTTTAAGTATGACAAGTGTAAGGAGGAAAAGCTTTTTATGGCCATTTCCAAGGATGTTTCTGAAAAGGTTTCCAATGTTTCCCATTCTGAAGATGTACCCCAAGCAGATGATCATACCCCGCCCTCTGACCCACCAAAAGTTGAAACGCTTATCTCATTGAATGCCCTCACTGGTATCTCTACTCCCCAAACCCTTAAGTTAATTGGTTATATAACAATGGCAACACCCATAATTTTATTCATCGCCGCATTGCCCGCGAGAGCATGTGCTATATATGTGCAATCAACAATTTTCAAATCATGATTTCTAATGGTGGTTCCATGAAATGTGGGGGGTATTGTGAAAAAGTGCACCTGCAAATTGGTCATTACCACTTCAAATATCATATGTTTTTTATTGAGATGGGAGGTTGTGACATTGTTCTAGGTGTTGAATGGATACACACTAGGCCCCATCACCATGGATTTCAAGGAATTAAACATGAAATTCCAATAGTATGGACAATAGTATTAGTTCCAAGGCATCGTGGCAGGCTCCCCCTAGATCATCAGTTCACTACAAATGGAGAAACTACTCAATAAATGTCATTAATTATTGCACAACTCCATGTCATTCAAGCAATTGAGACCCCCTCACCTATTATTCATCCCGACATCCAGTCTCTCCTTTTCAAACACCAATCTGTTTTTAACAACCCCCAAGGACTTCCCCCTTCCTATGGTGCCCATGATCATTCCATTATCGTTGTCCCTGACATTCTTCCTCCCAATGTTCACCCTTATCGTCATCCATTTTCCCAAGAAAATGAAATTAAGAAAATTGTTCATGAATTGCTAGCAACGGGTGTTATCCATCCTAGTACCAACTCTTATTCTTCTGCTATCATCATGGTACTTAAGAAAGAAGGCACATGGCCATGTGCCCTAATTTTCGAGCCTTCAACAAAATTACCATCAAAGATAAATTCCCCATTCCTGTAATTGATGACCTTTTGGATGAACTRAGTGGTGCTCAACTCTTTACCAAACTCGATATATGTTCTAGCTACCATGAGATACATATGAAAGAGGTCAATATTCCCAAAWTTGTCTTTCAAACTCGTGAGGGTCATTATGAGTTATTYGTCATTCCCTTCGGTCTGTGTAATGCACCTTCCACTTTCAAAGTTTCGTGAATCAAGTCTTTCACCCTTTCCTCCATCATTTTGTCTTATTTTTCTTTGATGATATCCTCATCTATAGTAAAAATTGGCAAGCCCATATGGCCCATGTGGATCAAGTCTTACACTTACTGTCTCAACACAAACTCTTTCTCAATCAGTCTAAATGTGCTTTTGGAGTTTTTGAAGTAGAGTACATGAACCATATTGTTGGCAAGGATGGTGTTCATGTGGATCCTAAGAAAAAAGAATCTATGAAGGATTGGACTCGTCCTAAAAATATTAAGAATTTGAGAGGTTTCTCAGGTTTAACATGATATTATTGCAAGTTTGTTCAGAATTATAGAAAAATTGTAGCTCCCCTCACTGCTCTCCTTAAAAATAATGCTTTTAGTTGGACTCCAACAACTGATTAATCCTTTCAAGCCTTGAAAGAGGCTATGTGCATGACTCTTGTTCTAGAATTTCCTGACTTCGCTAAGACTTTTGTTCTGGAATGTGATGCTTTTGGGAAATTCATTGGAGCAGTTCTCATGCAAGATGACAAACCTTTGGCTTTCACTAGTAAACAACTATCTGAGAGACACTTGGGCCAATCTACCTATGAAAAGGAAATGTTGGCTATTATGCATGCAATGGATCTCTAACATCCTTACTTGCTTGGGAAATGCTTCTAAAATAAATTAGATCAATGTAGCCTCAAATATTTCTTGGAACTAAGAATTTCATCCCATGTGCAACAAAAGTGGTTGACCAAAATGTTTGTCTATGATTATGAGATCATTTAAAAGAAAGGAAAAAGAAAATGTGGTTATTGATGCCCTTTCACACAAATATGAAGAAGAAGAGTCCCTCTTCTCACTCTCCTTCATTTTATCAGATTGGATAAAGGCGGTTCACCAAGTATGGTTCCAAGATCCTAAATTGTCTTGCATAATCCCACAATTGCAACAAGATCCTCATGCATCTTCATGATAGTCTTGGCATAATGAGGAGCTTCGCTATAAAGTTCGCATGTATTTAAGCAAACGATCTCACCTTAAATCCGTTGTGCTCTCTGAACTTCATGCTTCACTAACAATAAGGCATTCTATTTTTCACAAAACATATGAAAGGATCAAATGTTCTTTTTTCTGGGAAGGCATGAAACAAGACATTTTCACTTTTGTCGATGAATGTGATACTTGTCAACGTAATAAGGGAGAAACAATTAAAATTCCAGGCACACTCCAACCTCTCCCTATTCCACCTACTATATGGATAGATATTTCTATGGACTTCATTATCAGATTACCCAAATCTGGCAATAAATCAGTCATCATGGTTGTAGTCGATCACATTTCCAAATATGCTCATTTATGTTCCCTCCAACACCCATTCACAACATCCACTGTGGCTCAAATTTTCATGGATAATATCTTCAAACTTCAAGGAATTCCCCACTACATTATCTCCGATCGTGATCCAACCTTCACCAACAACTTTTGGCAATAATTGTTCAAGCTTTAGGGAACCCAATTGGCGACGACGACACTGGATGATTTTAGGGGCTAAATTTCGCCAATGGACTATTTTTCCATGTTTTTTCCCAAAAAAAGATTAGCCAATTTCCATTTTTTCTAAAAACGATTAGCCCAAATTCCATAAAATAAAATTATTTTAACTTAAAAATCACCAGAATTTTATAGAAACTAGATAAAATCCTTAGAAATTTGAATATTTTTCAAAAAATATCGCCAAACATTTTACATTTTGCATATTAAAGACTAGCAATATTAGCCCATGTTTCTACATTTTAATATAAATTTTCATCCTTAAAATCATCCCCTTGCTCCCAAGTTTTATGGCCCTTATATAATTCTCAAGAACGTGGGGCCTGTGGCCTACACATTAGCTCTCCTTGGACACTCTAAGCTCCATCTTGTTTTTCATGTTTCTTGCTTGAAGAAAGTGATTGGAACCAAGTGCCAGACTCAAATTAGTCTCCCTGAATTGGATGAAGAAGGCTCCAGTTGGTTGCAGCCCCGAGCAGTCTTGGACCACCATGAGCGTCGTCTCCATCAACGCATAATCCAGGAAGTTTTAGTTCAGTGGAAGGATACACAACCAGAGGATGCCACATGGGAGTCGCCTACCATTCTGCAACAATTTCCACATCTCAAGCCTTGAGGATAAGGTTGTTTTTTCAAGGGGTGTAACATCCCCCTAGCATAACTGAGGAACATTACTACGCAAAATACACATGAAAACAATTTTTTTCTGCTAACTAAATTCTTGTAGCTTACCAGCTACGAATTAAACACAAATTTAAGTAGTTTTTTATACCAATAATTAATTGCATATACAACATTCTAAATGAACATGAAGGTAGTTAATAACTCAATACATCGACATATAATTCATTCCCATTCACAGAGTAAGAATGCACAACAACTAAACTTATAAACTAACTCAGAAAATAGATATTCACTTATCTTTGTAAATTAGTTGTGCAACCAATTGCTTGGGATGTACATTCCACTCAACCATAGACTTGATGTTTCAGACCTCAAAAAATAAGTCACCCCCAACATGGGGCAAGGAATCCACAAGAAAAAGGTGTCTCTCACCGTCCACTCACAACTTAGAAACCACACAACCCACTGCTATTCTCCGACAGCTATCCCAAATTTCCTCCAACTCTCTTCCTCTTGACCTGACCAACCCAAGAAATGCACCCGTTCATTTCTCTTAGTCCATTGGGAATCCCATTTGTTTATCAGGGTCTCTTTGGCACATGTAACTGGGAATTTCACTACGGGGAACTCAAAGGAACTCACTGCCAGAAAAAATACCTGTAAAAAGAACAACAATCACTTGTTGTTACAGTGCAACTCACACAGGAGTTCACTCTTCATTCCTGAAAACCTAGTTCTCGAGTCTTTAGCTCCAAAATTCTCAAAAAATGCTCCAACATGCTCCATAATTCGCTCAGCTTTCTTGCTCTAGCTCCAACGTTCTTTTTCCATGTTCTCTACATGTTGTTCATGCAAAAACATGCCTGTAAAAGCTACCTTCTTTGGCCATACAATTTTCCTTTTCCCCAAGACAATTGATTGCTCACTCTACCCAATGTTGATTGTGCTTCAACCCCATGCTCCCCATAAATATGGGATGTGACTTTCTACACCCACCCTCTTACATGAGTTTAATGATTGGGATCTCATACACTCAAATMGAAAATAAAAGGTTGTCCCCAATGAATAATAACATTCATAAATATAGGTTTCGATTAATACCCATAAATAATTCCCCCTTGGGACCCCTCTTAGACACTCCTCTCTCTTGTGGAAAACTCGGCCCCCATCTATATCCATGTCCCCCAACATGTGGCATCACATTTTTAGTTATTTAAAAACATAAATATAATTCACATATACATCGTTTGGCCATAGCCACATTTCATATCTATATTATGCATTAATTAAACTAGGGATTATAGTGGGGACATTACATTCCCCCTTCCCCACAATTTTGCACCGTCCTCAGTGCACAACACCATGTCGAAATACATATACAATTTATATCACAATATTCAGGAAATAAAACAAAATTCTATAATTTTTACCCTCCAACAACAATCCCAACCAAAATCTCTTGTTTCCTCTCAACCTGATGACCCAAAGAATGTGCCCCCTTCACCRCTCTTAGTCCATCAGGTTGAACCATTATTTTATCAGGGTTGTCAACACAGGTGACTRAAAATTTTACAATGTGTTTCCGGGACTYTAGCTGCCTAAAAATGGAGTCTTGCATTTTCAACTTCTGTTTTCTTCAAAATATATAAAAAATTGTGGGTATTCCTCCTGAATAGTTTCTTCGTGCTCTCATGTTGCATCTTTAGGACCGTAATAGGTCCATTGAACCTTTACCATCCATGTGTATTTGTTCTTGATCACTTTGACTTTTCAGTCCAAGATGCGCACTGGTTCCACCTGGAAATCTCATTCGTTCTCCACCTGGATCACAGTCCAATCAATTATGTGGTTAGAGTTAGATATATATTTCTTTAATAATGACACATGAAATACATTCTGCACTCTCATGGATGCAGGCAATGCTAGAATGTATGCAGTTGTCCCTATCTTTGCTGCCAACTTTGGGCAGTAACCCAATCTTAGTGAACTTCTCTTCGCTTTCACTTTTAAAAATACATGTTCACCCACTTTAAAATCTCTGAAAAATTTGCTCTTGTATGCATAACTTTTATGCGTGTCTTGAGAAACCTTTAAATTATGCCTGATCTTCACCATCTGCTCTTCCATTTCCTTTGACAAATCTAGCCCAATGAGAGCTCTTTTTGTTGTATTATCCCAACTCACTGTTGTGTTACACTTCCTACCATGCGATGCTTCAAATTGGCTCATTTTTAATGAGGCCCGGTACCCGTTATTGTAAGCAAACTCCACTAAGTGGATATAATCCTCCCACTTTGATGGTTGGTCCATCACATACATTCTAAGCATGTCTTCAATTATTTTGTTGGTCCTCTCTATTTGTTCATCTAACTCTTGGTTATACACTATATTGAAATTGAAATTTCTCCCAAAGCCTTTGAACAAACCTTTCCAAAAATTAGATGTGAATTTGGGATCTCTATTTGAAACAATTTCCTTAGGCACCCCATGTAGCATGAAAACTTATTTCATGTAGATCTGTTGCAGTTGTCTTGCATGTAGTTTTTACTAGAATAAAATGTGCATCCTTCATCAATTTTTCCACCACCACCATGATGGAATCATGCTTCTTCATTGTTCTAGGCAGCTTTGTAATAAAATCAATTGTAACCACTTCCCATTTTCACTCAGGAATGGGCAATGGCTGTAGCAGCCTTGCTGAATGTCTATGCTTTGTCTTCACCTTTTGGCACTCTAGACACCTAGCAATATAATTAGCCACGTCTTTCTTCATTCTAGGCCAAAAGTGTTGGCTTCTTACAACAACAATTGTTTTATGATATCCTGGGTTCCCAACATATGGTACATTGTGCATTTCCCTCAATACTATTTTTTTCAGTTCACTGGAATTTGACACATATATTTTCCCTCTGTACATGAGGATTCCATCCTCTTGCAGCTCATAATAATTAAATTTCCACTGTAAATTGCCTTGTTGTAATGTTTCTTTTATTTTTAGATATTGTTGATATGAATTTGCAACCTGTAAAATTATGTCTTTTAAATTTGTGTTGTACATGCTAATGGCCGAAATAGGCATTTCATGAGCTTTTCTACTGAGTGCATCAACCACCTAGTTTTCCTTTCCTTTGATATGTTTAATTTCAAAGTCACATTCACTTAGAAACTCGAGCCATCTAGTTTGTCTGACATTTAATGTGGGCTATCCAAACAAATGTTTCATACCATAGTGGTCTATCCTTAGCTCAAATCTTCTCCCCATGAGGCAATGTCTCCACATTTTTAGTGCATGTACAATTGTTGTTAATTCCAAGTCATGGATAGTGTAATTCCTCTCATGCTCTTTTAATTTTCGAGACTTATAACAATCCACATGATCTTTTTGAGCGAAGACTCCACCGAGCCCTTCCTTGCATGCATTCGTGCACACAACTAAGTCTTCATCCAAATCTGTAATCTTCAATATGGGCACACTTGTCAAAATGTCTTTCAAATGCTGAAAATTTTCTTCACATTTGAGAGTCCATTCAAATTTCACTCCCTTCTTTTGAAAATAAGTGATTGGACTTGCAATCTTTGAAAATCCTTTATGAATCTTCAGTAATAACCGAAAACACCCATGAATGATCTGACCTATGTGACATTTATTGGCTTTGGCCATCCTCTAATGGCTCTATCTTCTCAGGATCAACTACTATCCCATCTGCTGAAATAATATGCCCCGAGCAGTGGATCTTCTTTGGATAAAAGATGCATTTACTTAGCTTGGCATACAACTTGCGCTCTCTTAAAACTTGCAACAACATTCTTAAATGTTGTTCATGTTCCTCTTCTTTCTTTGAGTAGATGAATATATCATCTAGGAACACAATCACAAACTTGTCCAGGTACTCCTTAAACACTCCATTCATTAGGCACATGAAGACAACTAGGGCATTTGATATCCCAAATGACACTACCGTAAATTCATAATGCCCACATCTTGTTTTGAACGTTGTCTTGGTGATATCTTCTTCTTTTATCCTCACTTGATGATAACATAATCTCAAGTCAATCTTGGAAAAGATCATTGCACCTTTCAACTGATCAAATAAATAATCAATCCTTGGCAAAGTATATTTTCTCTTTATGGTGACCTTATTCAACTACTTGAAATCAATACACAACCTTAGTGTTCCATCTTTCTTCTTCACAAAAAGAATAGGGGCTCCCCAAGGTGACACATTTGGGTATATATACCCCCTTTTTAAAAGTTCTTCAAGCTGCATCTGCAACTCCTTCAATTCAAGTGTGCCCATTTTGTAAGGTGTTTTGGACACTGGGGCAACTCCTGGCATCAAATCAATAAAGAACTTGATGTCCCTCTTTGGTGGCAGTCCTGAGATTTCCCAAAAAACATCTTCAAAATATTTCAAGACCAGGTGGTCTTCAATACTTGCCACTTTATCCTTAGTTGCCTCTTCCATATGGGCTGCAAAAATTTGACAGCCCTTCCTGAAACTCTTTTTCAACTGCAAGGGTGAAATTTCTCTAACAATTAGAACCTTGCATTCTTGTCCTACCCCATCAATACAAGTGATTGTCTTGTTGTAACAATATAGGACAACATGGTGTTCTCCAACCATGATCTTTACATCTACCTTTGTGTTGAGTCCATTCATGTATATTGGAAAATCTTTAACCAACTCACTATTTTTTCTCTTAGCCTTTGTGGCCAAATGAACAAACCAATATTTCTCATGCTTACTCCTTTATAAGTGAAATATTTCAACAATGTTAGAGTCTATGTAACTATGACTAGCTCCATAATCAATTAAAATTGTTATGGGTTGGTTATCAATCTTACCTTCCACTTCAATCATGAGGGATTGATATTTTTCTTGCTTGATGTCCAAGGCTGCATAAATCCTTGGCATGTTCCCTCCCATGTTTGCAACTATTTCAGTCTCTTGAATGTTGTGATAGTCCTCATTCTTTCTCCTTTGTGAGGGTAGTCCCTATATAAGTGATTTCCCTCACATCCACAACATTGTACAATCCATTGCCTTGGCCTTTCCCAAATGAATCTATTGTCTTGTGCTCATTTTGGGTTGATTGACCTTGTTGATTTTCTTGGGAGTTGTTCTTGAAAAAGGGTGGCTTAAAACATTTCTTCCTTTGATCCCTTTTTCCTTTCATTTTGTCATTCCAAGATTTTTAGAACATTGGCCTCCCCATGCTCTGCTCATAAAGATGTTTTTCTCTCCTTGTGGCTTCCTCCAAGGTCCTGGGGTTGTCATAGTGTATCTTGTCACTACAGAAGGAGGGTAACCCACTCAAAAGCCTTTGGATTTTGACCTTCTCATCTTTTATGAAGCCCACATACTTCGACAACTCAAAGAACCTCTTCTCATATTCATCCATTGTCATGCTTCCCAGCTTGAGTTCAAACTTTCATGTTCCTCTCATAGTAATGCTCGAACAAATATTTCTCCTGGAAATATACTTTGAACTGCCTCCATGAGACCCTCTTCTCATCAAGGTGTTTGGCTTGCTTAAGTTGATCCCACCACATAGTTTCCTTTCCTTGCAAGTGGTAGGTTGCAATTATTATTTCTACCCTTGAGGGATAATCATGTAGCTGGAAATATTTCTTCATTTCCAATAGCCATGCTTTAGCCTCTTCTCCCTTCTCGTGCTCACCATTGAAAGTTGTTGGCTTGATTTTCTTGAGTTCACCTTGCAAGATGTCTGCCTTAGGCCTTCGCCTTTGCCTCCTGACAGGAGACACACTTGGGATGCTCCCTGGTCCTAAACTTGCATGAGCTCTCATGGTGGATTACCTTGAGGAATAATTATGCCTACTCATACTTCGTAATTGTTTTTCATTCCCATGCTCATCCCTTCTGGTATGGGATCTGGATGTTGTCACATGTCTAACACTATCAACTTGCTTTGTGCTAGAATCTTTATTGGTTTACCTCTACAACATATTCAAGCTTTGTAGTATCTCCTCCTGAGATTTCTTAATCTTCTCATTGTCAACCCTATAGCTCTGCACTTCTCTATGTAGGCTTCTCGTAGTTACAGGCTCTTGCCTACCTTTTCTTCCATTAGACTCTGTCTTAACATTTCCCATCCTGACGTGTAGCCACCTGAACTCCTCTTTGTGGTTGTAGGACCCTTGGACATCCTCCATGACTATGGTTATCATATAAGAACTGAACTGCCTTCCTGTACCTCTAAATTCTGCAAGAAAATATGCATGCAAATAATTTTATGTTAGACAAATATATATAATACCTATACACAATTTTGGAAAAAGAATGCATAAAAGTTTATTCTTTTTAATGGCCACTGGTCATCTTCTTTTGAGTTGAGTGCAACTTTTACAACTCAAATCATTTTTTTGGGTTGATATATGTCTTCTCCTCCTTAAGACCTTTCCAACAACCATTCATTTGCCCAAACCTTAGCTAAAAGTTATGGTATGCATAAGTTTTTACTATTTTCCCGTTTTTACCTTGTATGCTACAAGTGTCTTTTTTCTCTTCCTTCACATTTTATGTACCCAGATTCCAAATATCTCTACATGGTCGTCTTCCTTGGTTCATAAGCTTTCCATATACTTCTTCTTTTCCCCAAACTAACTTCAAAGCAAGAAGTTATGCTCTCTGGAAGTAAATTGATGCTAAAATTTACCTTGCATCGTTTCAACTATAACTTTCTTGTATGAGCTCTGTTTTGCGCCCAGGATAGCTCGTTGGAAATCTCTCATTGAGTTATTTCACTTAATATTTATAGATTCTATGTATATTGGGTACGCATAGTTCTCATGATTTTGACTACCTAAAAACATTGTTTAAGCCCTCAAAATGCCCTGCAAGTTGATAACCTCCAAAAACTGCAAATTTTCATGGAATTTCATTATTTTCTTGCTGTAACAGACTGTCAATTTGAATACGCAACCTCTTGGAAATACCTTCGCAACCCTTTTTCATTGGAAAGATCAGCTACCATGTGTCCTGACTTCCCTGAAGCCCGTGACCAACAAACTCGTGATCCAATCAGATTCTTCTTTGCAGATGATTCTCCTTGATAGGTCAACTTAGCACTCCTTTACAATTTCCTACATCCCACAACCTATGAGTCAATTGGATTCTTCTTCACAAACTATCCTCCATGGAATGTCAATTGCCTCTACCTAATACCTTCCCGCGACCCACAAGCCCCTTTTTCCCCACAAGCTTGCAACCCGCAACCCTGCGCAACCTTTCCTTCTCGGACATTTCCCTGCGATTGTCAAAACATGAACTTAAGATTCACCCGTGAGCCGTAACCCACAAACCTATGCTGCCTTTTATTCATAGAATTTTTCCTTTTGCGGCCTTTTACCTTCGTGGGGTGGTCGATTCAACACACCATAGGATTTCCCCGTGACCCGCAAGCCTTCGTGGCCTCCTCCTGTGAGTCTTTTCCTACAAAACTTATCCCCCGCGAGCTTAATCCAACAAGCCTATCCTCGTAGACCTTCTTTCGCTTGCGTACCTTCTTCCTGCAAAGCTTTCTCTCGCATACCTTATCCCTCTCCCGAACCTTCTTCCCACAAAGCTTTCTCCCGTGGATCTTCTTCCCGCAAAACTTTCGCCCRTGGACTTTAGTCGTCTCGACTGATGATCCTCGATCAACGGTCGAGGTTTAATCTCACTATCAAATGAACGGTGAGGATCACCCCTGACACTTATCGCAAATTTCTCCGTTAATGATTTGGAAGTTTTACTCGCTCCATAATTAATCTTAGYCGTCGATCGCCAGGTCAAAYATGATCTAGACCATCGCTTCCYGAACTCTTCAGCCACTATTTAAAATGTGAAATTTGACCTTCTAGGCCAAAATTAATTTTGCAACCTACAAACTAATGCCATTTATCCTCTCACCAATGTTCTGAGACGAATCAAACTCGCATCTACTCATGAATTTGGGGATTTTCACTCTGCTTTCACCATTTCCCCAAATCCATCACAAGTGAACCTCTGCAACAACCAATTTTCTACGAAATTTGAATTGGCTCTTGGCCCATACAAGCTCAGTATTGAACCTACAAGTCTAATACCAATATGTAACGTCCCCCCAACTTAATTGAGGAACATTACTACACAAAATACACATGAAAACACATTTTTTTTGCTAACTAAATTCTTATAACTTACCAGCTAGGAATTAAACACATATTTAACTAGTTTCTGATACCAGTAATTAATTACATCTACAACATTCTAGATGAACATGAAGGAAACTAATAACTCTATACATCAACATATAATTCATTCTCATTCATAGAGTAAGAATGCAAATCAACTAAACTCATAACTCAAAAAATAAATAAATACTCATCTTTCTAAATTAGTTGCGTAACCAGTTGCTTTGGACAGATGTTCCACCCAACCATAGACTTGTTGTTTCAGATCTCAACAACAAGTCACCCCCGAGTTGGGGCTAGGAATCCACAAGAAAAGGGTGTCTTCCATTGTCCACTCATAGCTCAAATACGACACAACCCACTAGTATTCTCCTACAACTATCCCAAATTTCTTCTAGCTCTCTTCCTCTTGAATTTCCCAACCCAAGGAATGCACCCCTTCACTGCTCTTAGTCCACTGGGCATCCCATTCATTTATCAGGGTCTCTCTGGCATAGGTAACTAGGAATTTCACTACTAAGAACTCAAAGGAACTCACTGCCAGGAAAACTACCAGTAAAAACAACAACAACCACTTGTTGTTATAGTTTAACTCACATAGGAGTTCACTCTTCAGGCCTCACAACCCGTTTCTTCAGTCTTCAACTCCAAAAGTGCTCCATCATGCTCCAAAATTTGCCTAGCCTTCTTGCTCCAGCTCCGATGTTATTTTTCCATGTTCTCTACTTGTTGTTCATGCAAAAACATGCCTGTAAAAACTGCCTTCTGCCTAATGTTGATTGTACTTCAACCCCATGCTCCCCATAACTATGGGATGTGACTTTCTACACCCACCCTCTTACATGAGTTTAATGATTGGGCTCTCATACACTCAAATATAAAATAGAAGGTTGTCTCCAATGAATAATAAAATTCAGAAATCTAGGTTTGGATTAATACCCATAAATAATTTCCCCTTGTACCCCCTCTTAGACACTCCTCTCTCTTGTGGAAAACTCAACCCCCATCGTTGTCCATGTCCCCCAACAACTGACATCACATTTTATTATTTAAAAACAAAAATACAATTCATATATAACATCACTTGGCCATAGCCACATTTCATATCTACATTATGCATTAATTAAATTGGGGATTATAGCAGGGATGTTACAAGGGTGAGGGCATGTTAGGGTCCTAACCTCCCAAATCCCTCAAGTAGATAGAATAATATGTTCTTCTATGTAATAAAGGTCGACATTAGTAAATAAGGCCTCTGTAATAATGTTCTCTAGAAGATTGAAATGGTATAAATAGGAGAAGAAAGCATGGGAAAATTTTGTCTGGAGAATCATTTTGTACTTGAGCTTTGCTCTACTAGAGGTTGCCCCCTAGAAGAGGTAAGTGAACATGGACATCAATATAATAAAGATATCATTTCTAGAATCAATTATGTCATTGTGCTCTATATTTTGCTCTTTCTGCTAATAATTGTTATAACGATTCTATTTTTCCTCTACATAATAACATTTTCTACATTACAAACATACCTTGTGTCACCTGATACCAAATCACCTAAATATAACATCCTCATATGTGTGAAGCAATTTGCATCCTACATGGAGGTTGATGTACGTTATCCAAAACATACTTTTCTAGCAAACTCTCACTTTTCTAGTAAAGGATTTGTGATTGATCTAATGCATTTTCGATTTTTTTTGGACCATGGATCGATTAAATGATCCCCAAAACTATTAAGATACTCTGAAAATTGACACTTTGGGGATGTAATTATAATTCCTCACTAGATTTCAATCACAGTAAAAAGAACAATTTGAATAATTATATTGAGAAAGGCATTCTATAACCCAATATGAATAAGATACAGTCACAAGTCACAAGCGAGTGTAAAATTGACATCATGTAGATGATTCACATATAAAAGAAACAAGGGTTGCATGGCAACGCAGTCCCTGCCGAGTTAAGTGGGAAATACATGTTGAACAATGAAACTTAATATAACTAAATGCACAAGTAATGAATATTTTTTGTCAAAAGATAATAATTGAAGGTTGTTTGTTATTCAAAATGTATAATGAACCTTAAGCTAAATGGAACTAAGTCCTCATGGAACTAATTACATTGTCAGTGTTAAATAGTACTAACTAGACATAACTCAAGCTTTAATTGATCATCCTCTAGACTATCTTGATTAATTACAAATAATCAGTGAATAAATAAGAATAAATCAATAAAAGTACAAGTGGAGAATGGAAGATTAGTGTTTATTATTCAATATTTTTAGTTGTTTAAATTATTTTTATGTTTCATAATTAAATTTAAGGGTAAGAACTAATAATTGATTTACAACAATGTTGATATGCCAGACCGAAATATGATTTCCTTTAGTACTTAATGCAACAACTCATCAATTATAAGCATCATCTTATTGTACATATTTTTTCCTCTCAATTTAATTTGCCAGGATTCATTCGACTCAATGGGCAGATGGTTGAACAAGCACTTACGATGTATATATTTTTTCCTGATATTTTTTCCTCTCAATTTAATTTGCCAGGATTCATTCGACTCAATATAAGGTGTATATATTTTTTCCTGCCTTTAGGAAAGGGCACGAGTTTTTTTTTCCTTGTATATATATATAGTATATACAACCTTTAAGAATGCATATGTTTCTTTATTTGGTTAAAGCTAACATTCAATAAAGGAGAAAAGAATCGTTACTCTACAATCTATTCTGTTCAATTTCAGCCATAGAGAAAATTCCTCTGCAATTTATGAGTAAATTCAGCCCGTTACATGAGTGCATCAACGCCAACTAATACTAGCCAACCATGTTCAGAGAGGACAATAATACATACCCACAGAGAGGCCATCCATAAACAAAACGTACCCGGACAGTTAGAGATATTACAACAATTTCTAAGTAAATTCAGCCCATTACATGAGTGCATTAACGCCAACTAAAATCCACTCTAGATGTACACCTCAAGAAGGCAATTTAACGAAAATCTATAGCAACAACAACTTAAAAAAAAAATTGCAAATTTTAAACTCGAATTTCTTTCCTAACACCTCGAATAACTAAAAATATTTCTTTGTTTAGACTCAAATGCCAGGAATTCTCACAAGACCTCAAAATGCACAATGAGAAATCAAACTCCATATACTTCTATGTTCTGACCTCAAAATGCAAGAAAATGTTAAACCTTGAGTTCTGCCATATAAAGCAAACAAAAAGTAATTTCAGATAATTTCTATGCTATTACGTCTAATGCAAGCAAAATCCGAACACAGATTTCTCTACTAAGACCTCAAAAGGAAATTAAAATTTAACTAAAATTACTTATTTGATATATGCACACAAATTCAAGGAAGAAATTATGTGGTAAGATTTTAATTGGAATTACTTATTTCATCATGCATACAAATTCAAAGGCAAGAAATTATGTGCTAAGACTTAATTCTAAGCAACAACTATATTTCTTCCTCCAGGATAATTTATAATTTAAATAGGATCATTTAGCCAAAGAAAAATTAATTAAAAAAAAAAAAAACACCATCAACATCTTACCTCAGCCAAACAAAAATTTACCCAAAAAAAACCATCAAACATCCTATTCGACATAACAAAACAGGAAAGCTCAAACTAGAATTAGTTGATGATTTTCCAAATTCCTCGTACCTAACAGAAAGTGTGGCCGCCTCCTTCTCCCACCGTCCCAACCACCAAACCTCAACCTTCAACCCTAGTTTTCTCCTTCTAACCCTACAAAATTCTCGTCACCTCCCCCTCCCCCTCTCGGAGGCCGAATCCACAGTCGAGGTAAAACAGGCAAAGCAGAGAAAACGTGCTCACTGTGAAAAATCCAGGTCCTATCAGCTTACCTTCTTGGTCTGTCTTTGACCGAAGAAAGGCTCTAAGTTTCAACTGTCAGGTTATGTATTTTATGTTGTTTTATAACAACAAACAGTCCAAAGTTTCTTGCTGATTTGTTACGGTTATGTTCTCAATTTTGGGTGCTCTAGCATGTTGTTTTTGTCACCAGAAATTAGTACATGAATCTCAAAATAAACATAACACACCTAAACATCGTTTACTGTTGAATATGAACAGATCTAAGAAACTAAATCATGCACTTGTAGACACAGGTATTTTTGGTCAACATGACCCTGGATAAAACCCCCCTGGGGAAAACCAGTTTGGAATATGTGTGTATAAATGAGGAACACAGAAGAAGGGTTACAATAAACACAATATATGAAAGAACCTGATATAATAGAAACTCCAACTGAGCTGATATACAAGCTCAAAATCACCAAATGCACCCCAGAATGGTGCGCCCCTCATGCAAACTGCCAGAACCACTAAATCTGCTCCAACTGCCAACTCTGAGCTCAAATCTGGAAACCACTCCACAACAATGAAGCTATGGTGAATGACTATCCTCTGTAACTGATCTCACTACAATATGATGGCTAGAAGTCTCTCAACTACTGATGCGCCCCAATCTGGGAATGCACCCTCCTCAACAACAAAACCTCTCCAGTAAATAAGCTATGGCATACAAGGCAAGCCTCCCTCCATGAAAGAAAATTCCCTAGCTCAAGTCTCCTCATGAATCTGACCTCATCTCCATCCTCCAAGAGCTCCTCTCTCAACAAGCAAATGAACAAGTGAAGAATGCGCCCTCCTTCACCCTTTGCGCCCCTCTTTCACATCCAAAAGGAAACCTAGAGATTCAAGGGTGGAGATCATCTCATCTCCCATCTAATCGATGGTTGAGATCTCCCCATGAATATCTAAATCACAAACCCACTTTGGGTTAAGTTTCCTAAGTCAACTTTATGTCTCT
>SNQJ01S0022829.1:89447-103164 GCA_010110895.2 Picea sitchensis
CAGGTCACCAGGGACGTCTCCCCTGGGCCTACCACCCTAAACAGAAAGAGTTATCCTATCGAGGTGACAGTGGTAGGATAGTCTCAGTTTCGCCAGTTTGCCTTTCTTTCACCTATCCTTTACTTCCAAGTACAAACTGTACAATAACAAGATTCACCCTAGAAACCGCACAGTCAAGAAAGGAGTTTGGACTCTAGAGAGTGAAGATTGAAGATAAGGAGTTTGGACTCTAGTCTAAGGAGCAGAAGCTATCCAAGGAGCTATATCAGCACAGGAGGTCAATGACACCAACAAGACAGACAACAGATTGATGCCAAGGGAAGCCTCAATCCAATTGTTGCTTTTGATATTGCATTAGAAGAACCCATTATTGAAGATGTGCCAGAGATTAGTGCACAAAGGTCAATGACCTTGGGGGAGTTCTTGAGAACTCCATGGCATGCATGTAAGAATGTGCAAGCACCAGACAATTGTTTTCATGTCGGGAAGCAACTAATCCTAGCAGAAGAACACAGACCAAACTTCCCTTGTGGGATTTTTATGTGATGGATAACATGTTGGGGTCACACTAAACAAGAAGACCAACATTTGACTTGGCTTGATTGACGGCCAAGATGGACCGTCTCCATGTCTAAGGGAGAGATGGGAATGAATGTTGATTGCAGAGTTTAGATCTGGAGATTGCTCAGAGTTGAGAGTCAATAAGAAAACTTTTGCATTGCAGGAACAAGCGAGCCAAGAACTAGAGCCATAGACATAGCCAGAAATAGAGCTCGTAGCCAAAGCCACAAGCCATAGTCAGAGATATAGCCAGAAGCCAGAGTTAGAGCCATGTTCCAGAGAAACAAATAGAAGGCACATTGATCCAGATTGGTTTCCTTCAAGCTTTTGGAGACCAAAAATCCTCTCAATGGGGAGGTGTGATCCAAAATGAATCCGTACAAACGAATAGTTGTAAGACTCGATACCTGCAAGCTCATTCGGAAATTAAAGGTGGTTAGACAAACTATAAAAAATAATTGTAATGTAAAAGTGAATAAGACAAGAAAGAAAAAAGAGAGAATTAAATGAAAAAGAAAAAAAAATGGAAGAGAAAAGAGTGAGGAATGGGAATTGAAAGGTCATGCCTATTGACCTTCCCATTACCCCAAATCTCTCTATAATTATGTACTTTCACTCTCAAAGGACTTTTTGTTGGCCAAGAGATGAGAGGATGGATAGAAAGCCATGAAATGCATCGTAAACCAAATATTGCTAAAATAGACTGAACAACCATTTGAAGCTAGTTTCCCATTTTCTCAATGGTTGTGTTAATGGTTGTGCTTGAGTTATTGGTGATCCATTTGTGTTAAAATTTTGTATGTGAGTTATGTAAGCTCTTTCTTACATTTAAATTGCAACCTATAATTTTATTAATGGTCTCAAAAGGAATTTCTCTGAGTTTTCATTCAAAAATTATGTTACTCATACATCCTCTATGAATGCAACAGCCATGACTTTACCTCCGTCCATTTCCTGTTGAATTGGAGATCAATGGATACCATTGCGAAGTCGTTGCATTTCTGGTAGGGACTTGCTAAATTGGGATTTTAAAAAWTTTATGAATGTTAGGCGAATTTGTCCCTAAAGTTGGGTCGTTGGCTTGCCATTGGATCAATTCCCCTGTTTGTTGGGTGTGTTGGCTTGCCCACTGGCCATACTCATCCCCTAGAGCACTGATARTGCCTACAAGTTTTCCTGCGGTTGTTAGACGTTCTCCCTCAACCATTGTTGATAGCACCCACATACCCACAACACTTGCTTTGATTGTGTAGTTAATGTTTTGACTGGTGGGTTGGTATAATTGATTGTGCCTTGTAGAAACCAAAGTTAATAGCTCATCTCTATGTATCATCACCTACATCCAAGTCATTCAATCGTACGCTCTATCTATACTCCCTCTTGTGGTGCATTGTCTGGCAATAAAAACCTTCAGGAATGTCAATCAGCAGCATCCCATGTTGAAGATTTGGAGTGGGTTTGGTGTTGTGAACACATAGGAGGTGAAATCCAAAAGAAACCGACCAAAGAAGGAGCCTAATAAAGTTGCTAGAAGGAAATCGATTGATTGTTGCAAAGGACTGGTTTCAACTGCAAGTGGACAATTGTAGTTATTGCCTTTGGATCGAACACATGGTGATAGGGGCATATCATCTTATTTATGCTCTCACCTTCAAATCCCCACACTCTCTATTTCATAGCCACATTATTAAATTTCCTTAAACCCCAATCATGACAATTAATTCCTAGTAAATCCATGCTGAAATAAAATACAGATCTACTGAATAAAAGCACACTGAGATTCTTAACAAGAAATTGCAGCAGAAGTAAAAACAAGAAACCAAACACATGTACACAGATATTTTTGGATAAATACCCCTAAGGGAAAACCAGCAACAAGATGATTTTATTATAAAAATCAAGACTCCTTTATCGAGATAATGGCCCACGGAGAAAAGATAAAAATACAACATATTATGATTTGTTGATGCACTGAGAAACCCCTACCTGGAACCCTCTACTGTGTTAATTGTATGTTGTTATACAACCTACAACAAATTGTACGACCATTGTCAAGGCCAGTACGAACTGTACAGTGTTGTACGGTGTTGCCCCCTCAAAAAAACCAGCCTCCTACCCCCTAGCTACCCAATGTTTTCCTTGTTTCCCATCTATCCCGGTCACCTGCAAACAAGTTCTCTTCAGTTGTTGTCTTTTCTCTCTCGCCGTCTCAAGAATATGTTTCTTCACCTCTCCCCTTGGCCGCCTTTTATAAGCCTGAGTTATGACCAAATCAAAATCCCTAGATCTCCAAAGTGATTGGCAGCTAAGATTAGATCTCAACTTCACTTGAGATCAATGGTTGAGATTTATCTAATTCACTTAAGCCAAATCCTAAGTCAAAACTTTAGCTTTTCATTAGATTAACTCACCTTTCTTATAAAAAGACATTCTCTTTAATAATTGCTTCAATAAAGGGAATTTCCTACGTTTTGAGAGGTATTAATGACGATCTCCACATGATGGACATAATCCAATGTAGAGATACATGTCTGATGCTAAATAAATCAACACTCCCTCTTAGCGAGGAAGGTATTCTACACCACTCCAAGTTTATCTTTGAAGAAGACAAACTTACCCTTCACTAAGGATTTGGTGAGAACGTTTGCAACCTGCTCATTTGAAGAGATGTTTGGAGCTTGATTGCTCCCTTCTGAACCCTATCTCGGATGAAGTGATACCTGATCTCAATATGTTTGGACATGTCATGGAATACTGGATTCTTAGAGAGTTTGATGCAACTCTGATTATCGCAGTATATCACCGTAGGCTCCAACTCCTGATCAAATAATCCTGTAAGCAATTTACGAAGCCCAATTGCTTCGCAACTCGCCATAATCGTTGCCATATACTCTGCATCTGCTGAACTAAGTGTCGCTAACATCAGCTTCATGTTGAACCATGAAATTACTACTAACCCCAAGTTGAAGCAACACCCTGGGGTGCTTTTCCTATCCACTGCACTTCCTGCCCAATATGAATCTGTATACCCCTACAACTATACCCCATCACCTCTACATACCTAAGTCCATACTCCATTGTACCATGCAAGTACCTTAGCACATGCTTCGATGTTATCCAATGCACCTGCCTAGGTTCCACCATGAATTGGCTCAAGGTGTTCACAGCAAAGCAAATATTTGGCCTTGTGTTGACCAAATACATCAAGGAACCAATCAACTTCCTATACAAAGTGGGATCCACCAACTCTAAATCCGAAGCACTCAGCTTGTTCAGATCGGTGATCATACGTGTAGTAATAAGCTTGCAGTCCGCTATACTGAATCTCCTCATAATGTCCACTACATACTTCCTCTATCCAAGGAAGATCTCACCTGGTTGTTGCCACACCTCCAACCTAAAGAAGCAATGCATCAAGACGATGTCCTTCATCTCGAACCCCGAAGCCAAATCCTATTTGCATATAGCAATGAGATTTGATGCACCTGTGAGAAACAGATCATCAACATATAGCACCAAGATAAGTGGATCATCTCCAACAAGTATAAAGTACAAGTTCGGATCCGCCTCAGTCTTGGTAAAACCCATGCTCGGCAAGTACCCATCAATCCTAGAGAACCACACTCTCAGTGCCTTCTTGAGTCTGTATAAGGATTTCCTAAGCATACATACATGAGACTCCTCCCATGTACCCCAAAGCCCGGAGGTTGCTCTATATACACCTCCTCCTCAATAATCTCGTTGAGGAATGTTGTCTTCACATCCATCTGGTGAATCCTCCACCCCATGACTAAGGCAATAGATATCACAGCACGAATAGAGGCATATCTAGCGATTGGAGCAAAAGTCTCCTCATAGTCCCATTCCCTCTCTCTAGGAGAACCCCTTCGCCACAAACCTCGCTTTGTACTTTTCTATGTTGCCATCCACAGCATGCTTGATCTTAAAGATCCATCGGGAGCCCACCATCGATTTTCCCTCTGGTCTCGGAACTATGTCCCACACATCATTCTTCATAATTGAGTGATTCTCCCCATCATGGCATCCCTACAAACCTGTTGGTTTGTTGCCTCCTCAATATTGGTAGGCTCGGAATCAATGATACTACTCACGAGAGCCATATAACTGGAAAATCTCTTGGGTGGTCTACTCTCCCTGAATGTACTCCAAGGAGCCTCCACATGCTCCTGAGCATCCCTCAATGTCTATTCTAGCCATCAAGGCCTCCTCCTGACAAAACTAGAAGGATCCTTCAACTCCTCCCGACCTGAAGTTTGACTTCCTGAGCTGGAAGTAGCCAATGAGCACTGCTCATCCTTCAGAGCCTCCTGCTCCTTGTCTTTTGTCACTAGAGTAGGCTCATGATCATGAGACTTCCTGTATGCCAAACCCTCAATCCTGACATCTCGACTCACCATGATCTTCCTCTTGTTGATGATTACAGCTATGTGAGACATTCTCCAAGACACAAACCTGAGAGAGAGCCCCTGAGAGGGGTGTGTGGTTCCTATCTGAGACAGAGATGGAACGTAGAGATGGCCTCCTCCTTACAGAGAGTTGAGAAGAACTCCAGGGGATTCTCCTGTGTAACGCAGCGAGAAAGGAGATCTGCAGAGTTGGACGTGCCTGTGGCTGAGCACAAGGTGAACGTGTGAATTCCCAAAGAGTTGGGTGCATCGTCATGAGACAAAGATGAAGATGATGATGAACTCCAAATGACTCTCCTGTGTAATGCAGTGGGAAAGAAGATCTGTTGAGTGGACATACCTGTGGACGAGCACATGTGAACGTGATCCTAGTGGTTGAGCACTAGTGAGAGTGGTTCTTCTGTGTAATGCAGTGAGCCAGAGACATGGGCATCCCTATGGATGTGCCCCTAGTGGCTGAGCACTAGTGGGTGTATGAGATCCCTTGCTATATTGTTCAAGAGTCAAACATGCTTGTAACCCTAATTGTAATGTAAAGGGTACAGGTCGGCCCCACCTTAATGTAATTGATAATTAATGTAAAAGATAATTAATCTGGTTAATATTAATTATATTATGAGATAGAGAGGTCGGCCCTGTTGTGCCAATAGACACTTATGTCGGCAGGTCAAGTCTAATATAAGTAAAGGTAAATTCCCCAATTGAGGAATCATATATTTTGTGTGAGTTTGGAAATTTCAGCAAGTACTACTTGAGTAAAGTGCGCACCTCTCTTGGGCGCTAATCTTCTAGGCTTTGTAAGCACCCTTTTGTGTGCTAGGTTTTCTTGGTGGTTGAGGTCTTTCTCTTGAAGAATATAGCTAAGGATTGGTTGGGTTTTCTTCCCTTGTTGAGAAGGGTTTCCCAAGATACTTCTTGTGTACTTGTGCATGGTGTTTCTTCTTGTGATCTTGGTTGTTGCAACATAATTGGTTATGGTTTAAGTAAAATGCTAAAATGGAATGAACTTCATGCTTAAGCCTAGCCTATTGAAAAATCAATACCTCTACGCTAGACTCCAAATCCTATATGCCTTCGAGGTCTCACTATAGCCAATAAATAAGCCCTTCTCTCCTGAGGGCTCCAAATTTGTCCTCTTCTCTACTGGTACATGAATGTATAATAGACAACTAAAAATGAAAAAATGGCTAATCTTCGGCTTCACTCCAAAGAACGCCTCTTTTGGAGTCTTGTCCTTCAAGACCTTATGAGGACTCCTGCTTTGTACATATACTGTCGTATTACATGCCTCTGCCCAAAGGAACATGAGCATATCTTGAACATGAATCATCGCCTTGGAAGCTCCAACAATGGAGAGATTCTTCCTTTCTGCAACCCCGTTCTGTTGTGGGTTGTAAGGTAATGTCAGCTCCCTCTTTATCCCTGCTTCCTTGCAGAAATCATTGAAGTCGTTTGAGGTGTACTCACCCCCTTTATCTGACCTCGAAGCCCTAATCTTCTTTCCTGTCTAATTCTCCACGAGAGCCTTAAACTCCTGAAATTGATTGAAGACTTCACTCTTAGTCCTCATGAAGAAAATCCACGTCCTCCTAAACAAATCATCAATGAAGGTCGCAAAGTAACCGGACCCTCTCACTGACTCTGCTGACATCAGACCACATAAGTTTGTATGTACTAGATCCAACATCCCCTTGGATTTTCTCTCACTGCTCGAAAACGTAGCCTTGGCATTCTTGCCAAGAGCACACCCCTTGCATACTCCATACCGCTCCACACTGAACTCTGAAAGACCATTGACAATCTCCCTCAGTGCAGGTAGCGCTCTATGATGCAAATGACCCATCCTCCAATGCCAAAGTTCGCACATGTCATCATTGTCATGAACCAGAGCACGTGCTAGTTGGGCCTTCATCCTATATAGATTGCCCTCTCTGCTTCCAAGAACTCATGTTGAGTCAAGGCTAGATCCTTTCAGTCGAATAAGAACATGACCATCCTCTAAGGTGACGGCATATCCCTTATCCTCCATTGCTGAAACTGAGAGAAAACTCTTCTTGAGCTCCGGAAAATACAACGCACCTGCCACCTCTAGAGAACCTCCTGACTCCAGTTGGAGCCTAATTGTCCCAACTCCCTCTACACCACACTTGGCATTGTTGCCTAGCTCCACATGTAGATCTAAGTCCTTCTCTAACAAACTGGTGAACAACTCCTATGTCCCCATCATGTGACGAGAAGCCCCACTATCCACGAACCAGGCATTGTTGGAAATTGTGCCAAAAAGACAAGAGACTAACAAGAAACTCAAACCTCTCAACAAACTCCTTCACTTGAGTATCTGCAAATGTTGCTAACTGCTGAGACTTACCCTTCCCTTTCTTTTGTTCAAGACACTCTGAAGCATAGTGACTACTCTAGTGGCCCGCAAAGCATTTCACTTTGCTCATATCCCTCTTCTTTCTAGCCTGTGAAGTCAACTCTCCACCTGTATTCCTCTTGATCGAACCCTTTCCCTTACTCTTCCTTTCCTGTTTAGCAAGAGTCAAATTCTTATCATCACCCTTCTGTTGGCCTACAAGAGATTCCTCTAGAATCTCCTCCTGGATGAAATCATCCCATAGCCTGTCAAATTTGGGAAGTGTCTCCCGCGCAACGATGCCCTTGATGAATGGGACCCATGGCTTAGTGAAACCATTCAAGGTCGTCCTCACCATCTCTTCATCTATCACGACCTCCCCAACTATTGCCAACTGATCACGAACTTGAGTGATCTTGGTGAGATAGTTGGTCACTATATTTGATCTGGTCATCTTGGTGTTTTTAAACTTTTCCCTCAACACCATCTTCCTGTATGTATTATTGCTCTAGAAAAGATTTGTTAGAGCTTCAAACATCTCCCCGACTAACTTCTTCTCAGATAGGTGAGGAATCAAATGATCCTTCACCGCATCTAAGATGATCCTCTTGGCTTTCACATCCTTTTGTTCATGGATGACCAGTTCTTGTGGATCGTTGGTGAAGCCACAGTGGTATTTTCAAAATCCCACAACCCATTCTCCATGAGAATTAATGTAACCCTCACCTTCCAAGGAATGAAGTTAGATGCACCCTCCAACTTGTCCTCAAACCTCAAACCAATTGCGGTCGTCTCCAAATCAGAATTTTAATGAGGAATATAAACTACTAGAATTTAGATCTATTGTAAAACTTGTGACAAAACCCTTGTCTAATCTCCTTCTGAGTGTAAGTTCCGATACCATGTTAAGTTTCCTTAAACCCCAGTCACGACAATTAATTCCTAGAAAATCCTTGCTGAAATAAAATGCATATCTACTGAATAAAAGCACACTGAGGTTCTTAACAAGAAATTGTAGCGGAAGTAAAAACAGGAAACCAAACACATGTACACAGATATTTTGGGTAAATACCCCTGGAAAAACCCCTAAGGGAAAACCAACAACAAGATGATTTTATTATCAAAATCAGGGCTCCCTTACCTGGATAATGGCTCACTAAGAAAAGATAAAAATACAGCAGACCCTGATTTGTTGATCTGTTGAGAAACCCTTGCTCAGAACCCTCTACTATGTTGATTGTACATTGTTGTGCGGCGGCATGTATGACCTGCAACAAATCGTACGGTCGTTGTCGCGGCATGTACGGTGCTGCCCCCTTAGAAAAAGTAGCCTGCGGCCCTTGCTGCCCAGTTGTCCCAGTCACCTGCAAACAAGTTCTCTTCAGCTGTTGTCTTTTCTCCCTCATTGTTTCAAGAATATGTTTCTTCACCTCTCCCCTTGGTTTCCTTTTATAAGTCTGAGTTATGACCAAATCAAAAACCCTAGATCTCCAAAGTGATTGACGACTGAGATTAGATCTCAACTTCACTTGAGATCAATGGTTGATATTTATCTAATTCACTTAAGCCAAAGCCTAAGTCAAAACTTTAGCTTTTCATTAGATTAACTCACTTTTCTTATAAAAAGACATTCACTTTGACAATTGCTTTAATAAAGTGAATTTCCTAAGTTTTGAGAGGTATTAATGATGATCTCCACATGATAGACACAATCCAATGTGGAGATACCTGTCTGATGCTAAATACATCAACACACACCGCTATTTGAATATGATATTGTTGGAACTTGTGTGAAAGCAGCTCTTGTCTACCTTGGCACCACTTTGATTAAGCTTGTGTGCCTTGCAACCTTCCTCCAAGTTTCAGACAATGACAGCTTTGATCCATATCGGGAGTTGTTGAAGGCATTCATTGGATTTCTTGATGTGGCTGGGTTGAATTTTGCACTCATGCAGTTGATGCATAGAAACATTTCTCAAAATCATAAATTCAAGCTATTGGACTAGGATGGGCATTTGCAGATTCTTTATAACATAGATTGGCACCTCTTTGGGTTGGAGCTAAGGGATTGGAGTTCACATGGGATTACCTTCTTCGGGGTCCTAAGGCAAATGCAAATCTGGTGCTTAACTGTGTCACTTGCTGCATTAGGATCCTTAATCTTGTAAATCTTTATTTGGGTCTGCCAAGCTTATTGGTCTCAAACATATGGTGGGCACGCAATTCTGTTACCTTCATCTCCTGAAATCACGGTAGCTCTTACGCTTAGCCAGGCATCCGAATTTAAAGAAGATCCTAAAAGTCTTAAGCAGCGTATTCCAATTCTTCCCTCTCTGGATTATGAAATCCCCTAGGGCTATTTTGATGGTTCTAGTCAAGGGCACCCCCCTTCTTGCAAAGTCAGAGTTGTTCTTTTCATCAATCAGAATCATTACATGTATATCAGGTATGCTCCAGGTGGCGGATCAAACAACAAAGCTGAGCTTATTGCTCTCTGGACACTTCTAGAAACAGCCAAACAAAAGGACATCCGGAAGTTTCAGGTCCTGGGGTACTCAAAATTGGTGATTGATTGGACTCAAGGAAAAATCTCTATCCAAAATATCAATCTGTCCACAGTTATGAGAGATGTCAGGCTCACCTATCAGTCTTTTGAATGGTTATCTTTTCATCATATATTGAGAGAGCTCAACTCTGAGGCAGACGAACTCTCCAAGGAAGCCTTACAACTCCAAAGAAGTGCTTTCGGGTACTATGAGTACTTTGATGGCACTGAAACTGAAGCCATGGAGTTTCATCTGTAATGGTTCGGAGGTACTTTGAAAACCTGTAATGATGCAAAGTTGGCAGTTGAAAGTACTCTGTTCTTTTTTGATCTTTTGTGTAAAAGACTCCGTAGCTGTTTTCCAGCAAAGTCGGTTTTTGACAGTAAGCCTGCACAGGCTGGTCTGAAAGATTGTAATATGTATATTCCCTTGAATATAAAAGCTTTTTTTCTTGGAAAAAAAAAAGGATCCTTGATCTGGCTTTGCAAGAATAAGCCAAAGACACTAGTTTTAATCATATATGCAAGCGTCAGTATTCTTGCATCTATGCCTTTTATTACAATCTTGTGGGGGTTCTAAAGATTTGAAGCAGTTTGAACGTTGGCCTTCCATAGCACTCAAACCAATGAAGTCTAGAAACCAGACCTGAATATAGAGTAGACTTCCTAGCCACTATAAGCAAGTAACCAACAAGGTAGACCCTCACATAAACAGAGCACTCGACATCAAACCAAGTTAGAGACCTGATTGTCATTGTGTTGCCATCTAGTTGCTGTGTGCAGGTTACAATAGACAACAGTGGGCCGTTGGTTGGCATATCACAAGCCTTACAGCCATCAGAAGAACAGAAAGACGAAGTTCAGAAATAAACTTTCGCATAGTATCCGTGTTGGTGAAGCAAGTGGGCTATAAGCTTCTCGTTTACGGATCAGCTTCGACCAAATTTGGTGACTATGGTTTTTAGTAGGTGTAATGCACATACTAACATGTTCATTTATTGATTTAGGGACTACACCTTGAGTCAAACTTTGAATTGAGTAGGCAGGTACTCAGCTAAAGCAATATTCACAGATCCTATAACCTGGAGACTGAGAACTTAATTGTACTGTTCATGTCTTGAATGTTGAATGACACTTAAATTAGGTTCCTCGATCTGTTGAAATCGATAACCTGAAGCCAGTCTATTCTAAGATGATTTATAGAAATTGTCATTTTACATCACCCCAGGTATAAGATCCCTAGCTATCCAGTGCCGGAAATAATATAGCCTTTTGTCGTCATCATTTGTTGGGATACAACTTAGACCATTCATATCTGGCAGTGTTACTTATAAAAGCACTTCTTCATTTTGAAATCTTTACTAGATATCATATGATGACTGTGAAGAACAGTTTAAATTTTGCTTCTTTGAATTCGGGACCATAAACAAAAAATAGAGGATGCATTCAACCTGTTGCCACTTTCTTTTCTAAATACAAGAATATATACAACTGCAACAAAACTCCCTGTTGTGAGATTTCAAGCATGTCAAAAGTGTTGTGCTCTGAAAATACTTCTTTTCAGGAGCGACAAAATTCAAAATGGGTAATTTACAATAACGGTCCATGATGTATCACAAACAGACTTCAAAAGAAAATACTCGTGTAAAGTTTTCTAAGATACAGGGGCATCCACCTATTGCTCGGCTGCCAGCACATAAAAAAAATCATGGGCCACCTGGGATAAAGCTTTCATAAAAGGTGTCTTCTTACAGATGAAGAGGTGCAGAAGAATTAACTGTATACTCTCGAGCTGGTTCAATGCAAGCTCTAGAGTCAAACTTGTAAACTTAGGCTAAATCCAATTTCCCATCTGCTGTGTCAAAACTATAACCTTGGGCCAGGTAGCATCGAGAAGGCTCAATCTAATTAATAATGACCATCTTGGTCCCTCAGGCTGTGGTCTAGTGGCAAGTGGGGTGCTTACCACTGCAATGACCCAGGTTCAAATCCCAACGGATGTGCCCTGGCCGTTATAGGGCAGCATTAAATCAGAGTTGAGACGGCATTTATACCGTTGATGTACCTGGTTGTTCCTGTTGTACAGGAAATGGAGTTTCAATTTTCCTCCGTCTAAACAAAGGACGTGGCACTCGGCCATTATTATTATTATCAATGACCATCTTTAGTGTCCAAGCTGTAAGCTTCAATTCTCTCAAACTTGTCCAGATCTCTACTATCCTGAAAGGCTTCCATCTTCCCGCTACTTTCTGAGGATTCGGTCATGAAAAAACCAAACCTAAATCCAGAAAGGGCCATAAGTTGGATGTAATCGTTGAGCAAAGTTAAAATAGTTCTCACACTTGCCATAATTGATGGGCCAACATGTACATTTCTACCATACTCCTTTAAAAACAATTTCTCAATTTTTCCATAACTTAACATGACTTCTAACTTGGCCATGAGCTCCCCAATTTCATACTAGCATGATGGGACAAGGATCATCATTTCAGTTTAACATAAGATAAAAGTGCCAGTATGTGCCCTAGAGATCAAACAGGAAACCATCCTAAGCCCCCTGCCTATCTCGAACAATATTTTAAGTGCTGAAAACGAAATGCCGAACTCACAGTTCTAAGAAAACTCAGCAGCCGCAATAATATTTTTATATCTCCGGCCCTGGTCAGGGTTTATTTTAGTTAAACAGAACCCATAAATATGAAAACTCAGCTAGCTAGTTTCCCATGATCCTACCCTAATCCATTTCAGTAAACCAATCTATACCCACTTCAAAATACCAGATCATAGCGAACCGGCCAACAGAATCCATCACAGCTTTAGCTTCAATTGGGTAACAGATGATATAATATAAAACTGATAAATTTGCAGTTTATTGAAAGCATTCTGATAACCAGCTCAACTTACCCAATATTTTCTTCTCCTCTTCCTCCTCTTGTTCGCCCCATTATAAACTGTGAAAGACAAGACGGTTTAGGAAAAACCTTAAAAGACAAGAGAAGAGAGGAGAAAGTATCAGACCAAGCTTGTTCTGTCACTTCATACAGAAGGCAGGTGCATCTCAAGTCTCATCAGCACATTAGTATATGACGTCGTTTTAAGTGACTGGATTACTCGATTCATCCAGGAAACCCATACGGGAGACGTGGGCTGAGCAATTTTAGGCTGCGTCATCCACTCTCAGCTCGCCACCTGTTAATGCGCATCGGGGAATGTGCCCTGTACATTTTGTGACAGTCGCTTTGCTCTGGCTGTAAACAAGTGACATGCCACCTAACCGTGTTACTTGGAAATTCAAGTGGTCGCAAGTGGCGTAAATCTCAAGGCTGTAAACCGTATAATGGGTAAAGTTTTATTGTTTGTGCCTCTCGTCATGTACATGATGCATTGTAATATGGTCTTATATGTTCGGATTTAAGGTTGTCTTATATGTTCGGATTTAAGGTTGTTTCTATTCTTATAGAGGATGTTGGTCGGATTGAAGGTTGTTTCTATTTTTATAGTGTGGTTGTAAAGGTTTTTTTTTTATGTTTATTTATATCATTATATGCTATAGGGAATGGTTTTGGTAAAATAAAAATAATTTAGATTTATTTTAATTTAAAATTTATTATTATATGTTTTTTATATAGCCGATAAATATATCATAATTTATTGTTAGTTAGTAGTGGAGATAGTTATTCTTAGTTGTTATCAATGCAGGGATAGTGGCTTATCCGTCATCGTTATTCAAGGAAAACTTGTAATGTCAATTTCTAAATGATCTTTTCAGAAGATTGACTTAATAGCCTAAGTGATTCTTGTAAGCTATACTCAATGGAAAAAGGGGAT
>SNQJ01S0022830.1:23406-46584 GCA_010110895.2 Picea sitchensis
TTGTCTCTAATGCTTTGGAAACATGATTTAAAATCTTTCCGATCTCTAGATATGTATTGCACTTGGTGCCATTTTGATATATTCATGAGCATACTTTGGATATTTTGTCTCTAATTGTCTCTAATGCTTTGGAAACATGATTTCAAATCTTAAAAATATATTTTTTCGTTAAAATTTAAATATTTTATGTATTTTTAAAAAAAACCGGTTCGACCGGTTTATTACCGGTTCCGGTTCCAGTTCAAGTTGGACCCTCGACTGGTACCGGTTTTGGTTTTTAAAACATTGGTTTTTAAGTGCAAAATCAAGCCGTATTTGTCATTGAACAAGGATGAGTTAAGAAATTTTTAACAGAATACTCATCTTGGTTCCATATTGAGATTGCCCTTCCTTCCATCATTGCTCAAGCTTCAATCTTTCCTTTCAAATATGCATAAGAATACTACATCCTTTGAAATCTGAAGAGGACAATTTTGGGAGTATAATTTTCTGAAATCTTGAACAATTATCCAACCTTGCTCTTTTTAACAAAAGGGACTCCAAGCCTATGTTACTTGAAAATGATGAGCCACTTACCATATGGTTGTCTAATCTCTACATTACTGTTATTGCCACACATCTCCAATTACTCTGAGTAAGTGGAACTTCCTTTGTATTTGCGCCTATGATCTCCATCTCTAATGAGCACATTGATTAGGAATTTCTTGTGCTAATCATATTTTGTGAACTGCTATGATTTTGGCCTGTAGGGACATATCTTTTAGTACAAGTCCTTTTTATATAGTGTTTGTCTTTGGCAAGCCCAATCAGATTTGTAACTCTGATTTAGAGAGTAACCTCCTTGCATAAGGTGTCAGATGTATGACAGAGTCATCTTTATTTAAAGTAACTTTAGACTCTAGTATAATGGATAAGCTAAGTTTTCGAATTTTATGTTTTCCAGGACTGTCTTGTGTCTAGACAGTGATATTATGTGTCCATTTCTGACCTTGTTCTCAACTCATCTGACATTGATTTTGGTATTAAAGCCTACAGATCAAGACTCTTTGTTTCAAGTTTGACCATGCTAAAATAGGTTATTGAAGAAAGGATTAACTGCCTTCTTTTACACTGTCTCTTGGAGCTTGGCACTATCCTATACTTCGATACACAACAGCATTTGTCAACACCATTCTGTGAGACCCAGCCCTTATCTCTGTCGTTGATTTAAGACTACTTATAATGATGTCAAACTTGGGTTTTTCCAGTACTAATATTAAGCATTTGTCACCTTCTTCCATTCCCAACAAAAAACATCTTCTGTTTATGACAACAGAGGACTCTTCTGCAGTTTTGACCAACATACAAATTGATGTAGTTTTATTGAACAAACATTATATTTATTGTCCCCTGTTGTTTCCATTTTCGTTTCAAGTAATGCCATATACAAACTATGGGTTCTGTAGTCTTGCATTTTGTAGCTTGTTAAAAAGAAATTGCTTCAATAACCATATCATATTATGTGTTTCTGGTATCTTATCTACGAACTTTGAATGGGTACCTGTAATTTCTTGTATGCGAAGGAAAACAGAACTGGGCATTCTATGAAACCCATACATTGAATTCTTGAGGTGTTTGCTTTGTATGACAGCAGAAATAATCTGTCTGTGTGATAAATATTGGTTCTATAAAAGACAAATCAACAGTTCCCTATTCTGTTCTGTTAACAATATTTTTGTCAGAACCACATATTTATCATGAAAATTAAACATGTCTGCTTCATCTGTCGACAGTGGAACCCATGAATCCTATCTATGGATGATATTTCTAGTCTTGGCATCAATAAGAAACGTTGTCATTATTTTATATCCAAGAGTAAGTGATCCATCTGGTAATAAATGAGGTGTACTGTTAACAAGTTCTTCTGGTACCTTTGGAAAGGCATGCAAGCAACCTGGGTTTGCAAATGACTTCAAAAGATTCCCAGAATTACTGATAGAACTCAATAAGAGCTAGTAAACAAAAATGGATTAGCCCTCAAAACATACAGGAATTTCAATACATTTTCACAAACAGTGAGTTTACAGGCATATAGGTAAACTCAATGCAATTTTTCATAAGCAAAACATCTTTATATTCGAGCTAATAAAAGATTTTTAGAGCAGTGATAGAATACTTATTTTGGCCACAAACTGATTCAAGGTTATTGACTGAGTGTGAGCAATTTTTCACCCAACCATAGGCAGTCCTCTATGGATGCTGTCCCCTTAGCTGGGCTATGAGACCACTGAGAAACTCTCTGCAGAATTCTATTTCTAATCCTTCTAGTCAGCCTAGTCATGGAACTTGTTGACCACCTATTCAACTAGGGGGTAACTCCATGTACCATGAAGATATGCATCATCAAATGCTAACAAGTCAGAGACTAGTTGGTTCTACGGGGCAATTTTTGCCTCCAACACACTTTTTGTAAATGGAATTTCCGCTCCCCTGCGTGGGATAATAATGTAATAGGTCTGCATGGATCATAGTTAGGTCAGTTACCTTAGGATTTCTTCATTAGGAGAGTTCCTTTCACTGAGTGTTTTTATCCTCAGGTTATTAATTTGGCCTAACCAACGTTATTAATTTCCCTTTAGTTTTTCACTCCCACTATTAATAAATCCTCCAAAGTGGTGAAAGGCGTCCTAATGGATTCATCCTCTGGTGGCTAGTGTTTAAGAATGATGTAAATGACCATGTAAGACAACTCAAAAAGTTTCGCGGAATTCCGTCGAGTCTAGATAGGTTTTTGTTTAATTAATCAAAGTTTTCTAAGGTTGAAAGTTTAATTAATTAATTGATTAATTAATTTTTGATAAATATTGTAAAAACTAGGTCCTTGGGCTTTTGATAGGGGTATTTGTGCTCAAAAGAAATGGAATGACACCCCCTACACCCTTGAACCAAGTTNCCCCTTAGCTGGGCTATGAGACCACTGAGAAACTCTCTGCAGAATTCTATTTCTAATCCTTCTAGTCAGCCTAGTCATGGAACTTGTTGACCACCTATTCAACTAGGGGGTAACTCCATGTACCATGAAGATATGCATCATCAAATGCTAACAAGTCAGAGACTAGTTGGTTCTACGGGGCAATTTTTGCCTCCAACACACTTTTTGTAAATGGAATTTCCGCTCCCCTGCGTGGGATAATAATGTAATAGGTCTGCATGGATCATAGTTAGGTCAGTTACCTTAGGATTTCTTCATTAGGAGAGTTCCTTTCACTGAGTGTTTTTATCCTCAGGTTATTAATTTGGCCTAACCAACGTTATTAATTTCCCTTTAGTTTTTCACTCCCACTATTAATAAATCCTCCAAAGTGGTGAAAGGCGTCCTAATGGATTCATCCTCTGGTGGCTAGTGTTTAAGAATGATGTAAATGACCATGTAAGACAACTCAAAAAGTTTCGCGGAATTCCGTCGAGTCTAGATAGGTTTTTGTTTAATTAATCAAAGTTTTCTAAGGTTGAAAGTTTAATTAATTAATTGATTAATTAATTTTTGATAAATATTGTAAAAACTAGGTCCTTGGGCTTTTGATAGGGGTATTTGTGCTCAAAAGAAATGGAATGACACCCCCTACACCCTTGAACCAAGTTTCAACTCAGTCGGACAACTTTTGCTAGGTGCTAGTCCACAAGGAGTCTTAGTCAGAATAAAAACAGTTTTAATTGCTAACCCGTGACATAGGAAAAATGTCAATTTTGTAATAGTTGAGCAAATGGAGTAAAGTAATGGTGGATAATGATGAGAGAGACATATCCTAACCTACCCAACCCCTTTCCTAACCTTTACACACCCCCTAACCCTTTTTTCACTTAGACCCTCATGCCCCCCATGGGGATTTGCGCCCCCCTTCCACGTGAGAGTTAGCAACTTGTCTTAAAACAAGTAGTGGGCCCCTCCCTCATGAGGTGCACCCTTCCTAGCCTCCCACCTCACTATGGAGTGTGTCCCACACACTCACTCACATATCCACTCATGAAAGCTCACGCCCTCCTTGGGATTTGCGCTCCCTCTTGGAAAAGGTGGAAACATCTTGCAAAAAAGTGGAAACTTGCTTGAAAGCAAGTCGTGGGCCTCTTTCTTAGCCTATACGCCCCTCCTATGCTTCCACATCACCCTTGGAGTGTGTGCCACTCACTCCAACACACTCCCACCTTCCAATCTTGCTAAACCTAAAAGCCATGCGCCCTCCCTCTTGGAGATCTCATCTCACCTTTGGATTTGACATTTGGCAAAGATCCAAGAGGGGTCTCTTTGCCTCTCAAGCTATAAATGAGACCTCTCCCTCACTCAGTTACCACCATTCTTTTGAGTATTGTTATGTTACCATTTTCTTACCATCTCTCTCTCTCTCACACACATTGTTCATCTTACTTCCATTCCATTTGTTCTTGAAGAGCTTGGAGCAATTTTGTTGCTACAACCTCTTCCATTGATAATAAAGAAGAGCTTTGGAGGAATCGTGGAGTACGAGATTTCGTCTCGGTGTTCTATGCTATTATGAGGTGATATTGTTCTTTGAATATTTTCTGTGAAATATCGAATATTTGTTTGGGTAAATTAGTTTACTTCGCTAGGTTTAACAATAGTGTAGTTGCTGGCCTATATGTTTTGAATTCACTAATGATATAAATTTTGTTGTGTTATTAGTGCATGCAATCATTATCTATTCTTTATTTCACATTTCTATTCAAGGTTTGCAGGTTGTCTCAAGAGCATTGTTGGGATAGATTCGAGCAAGGATCTACCCTCATCACTCATTAAAACTTCATAAGCTCTTCCATTTATCTTTCTGTTCTTATCATTCAGATTTTGGTTGCTAACTCTCTTAGATAGGTCATTTCAATACTTTATATTTCTGGTTTTTATGTGGAAAATTTCTGTTGCAAAACATAAATTTTCTTAACGTTTTGTGAGTGTGTTGCAGCATTTTCAGCAAACAATAACTTGCTAATTTTTGCAGGTTCTCGCCAGGTCAAGGGTACATGCTGCCCGTTTTCAGTCACAACACATTCCCAAAGGCCCCCTTCTAAAGTGGTAACAAAACCCATCTCTCTCCTTCTCTCTAAAGCATTGTAAGCAAGCCCAAAGGGGGTCCCCAAGTGGCTTGCCTTCTTGTTTTTATTTCTGCTTTTCATTTTCAGTTTTAACTTAGTTTCTTTTCTGCTTTTCTTTTATTTTCTAACCCCCTAGCTTAGTTTCTTTTCTGCTTTTCTTTTATTTTCTAACCCCCTAGTTTAGTTGTGGATGTCTAATATGCTTATGGTTAAAATTATCTAGAGTAGATCTCACACAACAAATGCTAGTTTAGGCCCGTGGAGGCATAAGATTTAATATTTTGTTTTAATCATTCTTTACTTGCATGCTCTCATTTCTAAAGCATCTATCTTTCATATTTGCAAACAAACATGGGCATTATTATCACATTTATTTGCAAAAGGGGGGAGGGGGGGGGGAGCGGTGTTTTCCTCAAAAGTTGGCTCTTTGGCGAAATAATTAAAGAAAGCGGGCAAAAAACCCACATTCGGCTTATATCCTAAGTCAGAGGTGCGATGTGACGTTTTGGCGCAACATGATAAGACGCACGCAAATCTAGGCGGTCAAGAGCTAAGTGCCCTAGATCAAGGGTTGAGGGCCACATCGGGGCCTCAACATGCGCACACGATATAAAAGGCAGGGCGGGTTGGGGAAAACAACCATGGTTTATGAAGGTGCTACGTGTCGACCAAAGACACACATCGGGCCCAAAAGCGGGGAGGTTCCAAACCACTTTTTGCAGCCCGGATATGCGCATGTGCACAGAGTGCCCTATCCCGGGCCGACGAGTGGCCGCCTCTCATCGCTTCTGCTCCCGCCATCTGTCTTCCACTCATTGTCCCTCCGGTGCCTGTCCCTTCCTTATCTTCCGCCACCTGTGCCCCCTTGCTCCACATCGCCTCCATCCCATTACACCTCAACTTTCGCTTATGTGGTCCCCATGTTATCCTCAGTCTTCTCGTCTATTCACAGCTGTCCACTTGGCCATCTCCCGTCCGCTGCTCCATACTGAGTGCGCCCATCACTTTGTCTGCAGCCACGTCTGTCATCAGGCTTCCCCATAAGCATCCAACTTAGATCCAGACGGTGAATGATAAGGCTGCCACGTCCTGTAGAGGCATAATTGACTTGGGTCTTCTGTATTCCAATGAAGCAGTTATTAAGGCTGGTAGGGGATGGTTGAACATCGTTTCCACCATAAATGGAAAACCCAGAAAGGACTGTAAGCAAGTCAACTCAGCTGTCGAGCCTTCTTGAAACACAATTGCGTCTGACAGGGCCCGTTTCTGACAGGAAACTACATGCGCAGTTTATCAGGAAGCATGCAGACACAATGCCTTTAATGCAACTTGTCGACTATGCTCCTGTGATTTTTGTTTTGAGTATAAATACTCATTTTTGATAATTTGTAAATGGTCGATGGTTGAGCTAGGCTCCTGTATTGTAAAGTTTTGATGAAGCACTGGTTTCTCTGGTTATGTATCTGTATTTGAGACTTCTTGTTTAATGAAAGTCAACTTCTTTTCATAGCTTTGTAAACAGATGTGTTAAAACACTCAGAATTGGAGGATCCAGTCGAGGGTATTTGTGTTGTTGTGATGTATGTTTGATCATAGCAATATTGTCACCAGTTTTAAGCAGTTTCCTGTGTTATCTTCTCCCTCTTACATTGAGTAGCTCGGAATTGGAGGATCCAGTCGAGCTGTTACGGTAGCATTGTGATGTAGGTTTGATCACTATGTTGTTGTGACTGTGTCATCTTGACACATTTCAGGGTCTTGTTTTTCTTCTCCAAGCTGCTGGAAGGCCTGATGCCCATAGCAGTCTTTTCCACCATTCTCACCAAGTCTTCCCTCTACTCATTTTAAACTCAACTTCCTGACTGAAGTTAGGTCAAGACCTCACCTACTCGTGCATGCCTGGCCTAGTTTTCTGAGTTAAAGCGATATTCTCTTGGGTTTGCGCCCATTCGACCACCCCAATTTATTATCGTGACATATAAAACTGATGGGTATCAGGCTTACCTCCGTCGCAATCCAGAGGCGACTTTTGGTGCTAACATGCATCTTAATAGTGTGAAGCTATTTTTTCATTTCAACATTCATTTCAAGTTCTATATGTGATCTACATGCGATAATTCAATAATCTAGAACTTCATTTTATGCTGCTTCAAAGTTTTGGTTTTGACCCTCTTGGAAAATTTTGAGCAAGCAAAACATACATAAAAACACTTAGTCCATAGGTCTAATAACCCACTAGACTTAATAGGACACCTTTACCGACCATCTTCGCCATTTAAAATAGGGACTAGAGGAAGCAACGAAAAGGTGATAGGCCGGGGACGGTCTCGTGGCCTGGAGCATCCTTTTCCGGGAGTACTATTTTTCTTGGGCTGACCTGTGGAGCTAGGGTAGGCCTCGTTGCCATACTTCTTGAGCACCCAGTAGTTACTTGGTAACCGGGGGGGGAGGGGGAGTATTGGGTTGACACTTAGTTAGCATCTTTTAATAAATCTTTAATCAATCCTTAATCCACATACCTTAGGCAATCTATTTAGCTTCTCTTTGGTGATCTACATTTATACTTGCAAGTACTTTCATTTTACATTTACTTCACATGCAAGTTATATTTATGAGTTGTGGATTAATTATCTAAGTGGTTATATCGGTATTTCAGAACACTTTCATTTAAGCTGTTTGGTGTGATCCCTCAATAAGTTGTGCATCCTCTTGGAGGCACTGTCTTGTTGGGTCTTGAGTGATTTTTCATATACGCCATTGAGAGGAGTCCAATAGGGTAGTGCATCCCTTTTAAGGAGACACTCTATTGTGAGCATGCTAGGCTTGTTGTGTTGATGGCTGCCTCATCTTGATTATCTTTAATTCCTGTACATACAAGCAACTTGTTACTTAGTATTTGTATATCTTGTATCCATTGCATCCATTTTAGTTTAACTTTGCCATAATCTTAGATATTCTTTATTATAGCTTTGTATCTAACTTGTACTCAATCTTGTTGTAACATTTGTAGTCTTTGTAAATCTCGTGTAATTAATCTCCCTTTAATTTAGTTGACCCCTTGCCCAATCTTAGGCACTAGTCTTAGTTGTCCAGGGAAAAGGTTTGTCTGTTTATTCTAATTGTTGCATCTTGCATTATTGCTTTACATCATAGGCTAGATTTTCCTTCAACCATTTAACTAATTGATACCAACTCCTAAAACTTAAACTATAAATCTCATCTAGAAACTAGGGTCTACCCCCCTTTGGCTTCCCTAGGAGTAAGCCTAGACGTAAGAGGTTCAAGTGAAAGTGACAGTGTGGGCTTTGAACCTAGGCATTGCGCCTCCAAGGACACACTAAGTGAGCAGGACTTAGCTCACGTTTGCAAGTGTGTATAAGGACGACAACATAACTCATTCTGTGGTTCCATACTGTTAGTTTTTGAGTACTTCCGCATTGGCAGTGCCTAGCATGCGGATGTGTTCGAACAACGCTCTCTAGATCTTTAACTCAATAATTGCATTTATAAAGTTAAAGTGGTTTTTATTTAATGACTAAAGTGACTTTTTATAAAGTTGAGTGACTTAAGGGATTTAAGTCATTTCAAGGAGAGATTAAATCAGAATCGTCGATCTTGGGAAGGCAAGATCTATTATTGACTGTTGAAATTTTAGGGTTAGGGATTTGGTCATTAAGATATTATAAAAGCATATCTAAGGAGAGTGAGAGGCACATATTGAGTGAAGAGAAGTTTTTTAGAGCTGAAAGAGAAGAGAGGAAAGAGAGATCGCAACAAGAGAAGGGAGGGCGAAATTCCAAGAGAATGAAGGAGTACGCATCCCAAGGAAAAATGAGTGCATAGATATCGAGGAAGATGATCGTACATCAGATGAGGGTACAATCGTACTGTTTTAGGCTGTACGATCAGATTTGTAGCAGGGCCGTACAGTGAAGGCCGCATGTGTGAGCTAGGCATGGTTTTCCAAGATAGTGCGCGGTATTAATTGCTGGTTGTGGAGGCCGTACATGATTGTACGGAGGCCATACACGCCGTACAAAGTGTTGAGCACGATTTCCTAGGCCGCAACAAGTATTTGTTGGGTTTGCATGCTTTTTGAGGTGCATTAATTGCTGATTTGTATTGTTATATTATCCATAAATTTTCTCCGTGAGCATAATAAAATTTCTTTCTCAGTTGTTTGGTTTTCCCTTCAGGGTTTTTTCCAGGGGCATTGCCTAGAAATATCTGTGTTCAAATGTGTACTGTTTATGATTCCGCTGTGCATTGCCATTGATTAAATCCAGTGTATTTCCATTAATAAGTTTTCAGATTTGGAATATTTTATTTTTCGTGCAAATAATCTGTGTGATGTAAATTTATTGGAAGTGGAAATCGTTTCTGGGTTTAGTAAAAATTTACATGGTATTAGAGTTGGGACTCTAAAGAGTGGCACTGAAGACTTTGACACAAGGATTTTTGAGGGATTGCAGGGGATTTGCTCTAAAAAAAGGAAGAGAAAAGTATTATTTGTTAGTTGGACGAGGATGGCTACCGGATTGAGGTTTGAGGACATGCTTGACGGGGCTATGAATTTTAGCCCATGGAAAGAGCAGATTGTGTTGCTGTTGGAGGAAAACGAAATCCGGGACATTGTGGAGAAAACCCAGGTTGTTCCCATAGATCCAATGCTTTTTGCGGCCTACACTAAGAAAAATGTGAAAGCTGAAAGGATGCTCTTGGATGCTGCGAAGGACCATATCATACCTCATGTGTCTAGAAAGAAAATGCCTATGAGATGTGGGAGGCTTTGACAAAGCTTTATCAAAATGGAAACCAAAATAGGAAGATGGTGCTGAGGGAGAAACTCAGGAGCACCAAGATGTCCAAGACTGACATAGTGGCATCATATCTCACTAGGATATCACAGGTTCGTGATGAGTTAACGATTGTTGGAGAGGAAGTCAAAGATGATGAACTTGTGAGGACAACTCTGAATGGGTTCTCAAAGAAGTGGGCTCCGTTCGTGAAGGGAGTTGTGGCATGGGAACATCTCCCTGACTGGCAGAGGTTGTGGGATGACTTCTCTTAGGAGGAGACTCGAGAGGAGAATCTTCATGGCAATCGGGCTAAGGGTGATCAAAACGAGGAGAATGTTTCTCTTTATGCGAAGAAGGGTAGGGGAGATGGAAAGAAAGACATGAGCAAAGTAAAATGCTTTGCATGTCTTAAGACTGGCCACTATGCAAGCCAATGTCCAAACAAGAAGAAGGGCAAGAAGGAGACACAGGTAGCCACATCAACATCAAATTGAGATCGATGATTTTGCTAAGAAGTTCGAGAAGGAATTTTCTCGTGTCTTGTTTTTCAGGAAATGGTAGTGCAAAGTTTGGGGACATTGGAGCATGAGTTGTGGACAATGGCTCATCTCGCCATATGACGAGAATGAGGTCGATGTTCCTTAGTGTTTCAGAGACATAATCAGACTATCATGTAGGTTGTGGGACTAGTACCATGCATGTAGTGGAGGGGGTTGGATGTGTGAGATTCCAATTAGAGTCAGGAGGATATGAGGAGGTGGAAGAGGTGTTGTTTGTTCCAGAGCTAAAGGTAAGCTTGCTCTCAGTATCAACTTTGGAGGATGAAGGATATGGAGTTGTGTTCTAGCGTGGACATGTGCTCATATATCCAGAGGGAGCTACCTTGGACGCAGCAACAGTGCTTGGTGTCAGACATGGGAGGTTATATAGGTTGTTGAGACATCCAGTGTGTGAGTCCAAGGGGATCTTGGATTCATGATCAGTGTCAGTGATGGGTGGTTGTGAGGCTACTTCCAGTACTGTCAGGAGTCTCAAACTGGTATGAGATGACACAGTTGTATGCTCAGGAGTGTGAGGAGACTCCTAAGGGCATGGTGAGAAGGAACAGGTATTCAACATAGGATCCAATGCAAGTGGCAGGGAAGCTTTTTGGTTTAGAGGGAGCAACTACAACAACAGATGGAATGATAGGTTTGGAGACAGATCTAGGTGGAGGTTCCAGAAGTACCTTCCTTGCTAAGAGGGAGTGTTAGTTTTTGGGTAGCTTGGACAGGTACTTCTGCATTGGCAGTGCCCAACACGCTTAGGTGTCCGAACGATGCTCTCTAGATCTTTAACTCTATAATTGCATTTATAAAGTTAAAGTGGCTTTTATTTAATGACTAAAGTGACTTTTTATAAAGTTGAGTGACTTAAGTGATTTAAGTCATCTCAACAAGACATTAAGTCAGAACTGTCGATCTTTGGAAGACAAGATCTATTCTTGACCGTTGAGATCTTAGGGTTAGGGATTTAGTCATTAAGAGATTATAAAAACAAATCTAAGGAGAGTGAGAGGCACACATTGAGTGAAGAGAAGTTTTGGAGAGTTGAAAGAGAAGAGAGGAAAGAGATCGCAACAAGAGAAGGGAGGGAGAAATTCCAAGAGGAGCACACACCCTATGGAAAAACGAGTGCACAGATATCCAGGAAGAAGGTCATACAACAAAGGAGGGTACAACCGTGCTGTTTCAGGTTGTACGATCAGATTTGCAACATGGCTGTATAATGAAGGTCGCACGTGTGAGCTAGGCATGGTTTTTCAAGACAGGATGCAACATTAAGTGTTGGTTGTGGAGGCTGTACAGAACTGTACGGAGGCCATATAGGCCATACCAAATGCTAGGCACGATTTCCTAGGCCACAAGTATTTGTTGGGTTTGGCACGATTTTCGAGGTGCATCAATTGTTGATTTGTATTGCTACACTTTCTAGAAATTTTCTCCGTGAGCATAATAAAATTTCTCTCAATTGTCTGGTTTTCCCTTTGGGGTTTTTTCCAGGGGCATTGCCTAGGAATATCTGTGTTCAAATGTGTGATGTTTATGATTCCGTTGTGCATTTTCATTGATTAAATCCAGTGTATTTCCATTCATAATTTTTCAGATTTGGAATATTTTATTTTTTGGGCAAATAATCTGTGTGAAGTAAATTTCTTGGTAGTGGATATCGTTTTTGGGTTTAGTAAAAATTTACACATACAACACAAGAAAATACTCCCTTCTTTGTTGCTCAGCCCCTCAGGAGTCCTCTTCCTTTTAGTGCTCTTTAGTATGGGCATCATGAATCCAATCTACTGTCTACTTTTAGAGTAGATTCTAGCAGAGCTTTGGCTCGTTAACACTTAGTGAACAACAAAGATCTACAGGGTATGGAGATGATTTTTCTCTACTCAGCTTGGTCTTTCTTGCTACACTATGGAGTTAATGCAATCATTGTAAAGGAGGCTAAGCAAGAGAAGAGGTGAAGGTTTTAAGGCCTAGAATTATCCCCTCATAAGCCTAGGTCAAATGATATGGATTGGATCATTATATCATTTTTCATCTATCTCAATGATTTTAGAGTGGAAAAAATTGGAGGAATCAACTTGCAGGACCATTTTAGTGGCAGGTCCCAGTTTGGAAAATTGGGGTCTAGAACCTTTCGAATCCATTTTGAGGCATTAAATGATGTTTTTTGGGTTCTGGTGTTCGAAACTGATGCCCACCCCTTGAAGACCTTTCCAACAGTGCAAACCGTGCATCAATCAGAGTTCGTATGCAAAAGTTATGCTTCTCGCAAGTTGACCTATTGTGTTGACCATGGTACAAGAGGATGCCACGCCAACCCCTGTTACTCATGCATATGGGGCTAGCCACGTATGTCATTTCAAGAAGATTATAAAAGGTCCAAAGCCCTATCACAATTCAGGGTTGAGGAAGTCAAAAACCTATCCCTAGATGGCTATCGAGCTATGTTAAATACCGGGTCACTAGGAGGAGAAGGGGTTCCATTCTTTTGCATTGTATCTTGTTTCATAGCTGAGTAGAACTTCTAAGAGTGGTATTCTGTGGGCATAACAGAGGAGGAGAGATTCTGTAGTAGCCGTACAGGCCACAGGTCAAAGGCAACTCCATGGAGAGTGTCTCTTTCTTTGTACTTGCATCATTTCTATACTAGAGAAAAGAGAGCAGAGCAGCCTCACCTTCTAGCCGGGTTTTCTCCCGTATTAGGTTTCCCAGGTCATATCTTGTGTTTATTTGTGCATGGTGTTGACACTCAAAATTGAAATGGGTTGCAGCAAATCAATCCCGAGGCAACCTCGAACCACTTTGGATTAGAAGCTGCCCTCTTCCAACCCGAGGGGGATCTCTCGAAAATGTCACAATAGGAATTTAAATAGCGTGAAAAAGGTGGGCAGATTCATGGGTAAATGATGGTCTTGGATTTTAGAGTTTGGGGGTTAAACCAGGGAAAAGGTCCATTGGGCATGGAGTCAAATGAAAACCGAGAAAAATAGACAATAGCAGAGATCAAATAACTTGCGGAAAGTGAGGCAAAGTAAGTCTATCTTTTAGCGCTTTGATAAATCATGATGCGGTAGCGGAAAGAAAAAGGAAAGGCCGACGTAGCAAATGATACATGCAGAATTCTGAAATTGCAGATTGGTCTTACACAACTGATAGCTGGTGCAGAGGAAAGGCAATAAACAATTACAGAAAACCCAAATCCTTTCGTTATAGTAGTGGTCGTACTAAAGTATAACGAAGCCCATCAGTTAGAGGAAAACAAAATGTAATGCAGTCGTAATGGATTAAGGAAGACATAAGGCTATGGTAACACATCAACTGCGAGTAAGGAATACATAAATGAAATCCAAACAATTTTAACACAGCTGAAAGAGAAGAAAAGCATGCTAAAAGAAATCGACCGTGATGAATCTCACAGTCGCAAGCAAAAGATCTTCTTTATTACTCCATTAATGGCTTACAAAAACTCAGACATTACAATGAAACCCTCTTTAGAAGAGGTTTCCCCAGTGCTGCGCTCATGCGCCCCCTTTATCTCTGTTACATCCATCAGTCTTTTAAACAGAAAAAATAAAACTCTTTGTATTCAGGAATCTGAACGGTTCGTCTTCTGCAACTGCCAGGCGTATCTGCCAGCTCCTGGAACCGTTACCAATCGTTTGACCACTCATCATTCCTTCTTTGGCACTTGGAAGCTGCGGTTTTGCTTTTTAATATCGGAATCCACCAACTTTCTGTTACCAATCTAGCAAGATGCCTTCACTGCAGTAATATAATCTGGTCAAGTTTATTAAAATGGTGATTGTATTTCCTCGAGGGTTCTCCCTTTAGTTTCAGGCACCCATAGTGCAACAAATACAACAGTAAAAGCAACAACAAGAGAACAAATCCAAAAAGTGCCAGAAGCGCTCCACTCTAGATGTATTGATACACGTACATCTGCCACCATGCAGGCTTGGCAACTCTGCCCGTGACAGATAGCCAAATCAAGAGCTATCCAGTGGGGTTCATCGCCGAACCCGTAGTGAGAACCACCCATGGTGCACTGAACTCATTGATGAGACCGGCAATTATGCCTCCATTATCCATCTTCCTTGTTGTAAAAGCTTGCATACATTGAATTGAATATGCTACGGAGATCTTATTAATTTAAATTGTTAACAAATACCATCTGATACTAAATTTGGGGATCTGAGAATGTCCGAATCAAGGAAGCTATAAAAATCACAAATCTTGGCCGACATTCTGCTGTATACAAATACAGGCATGCTGGTTCTTCCACATCTCCCCTACAGACAAGGTATTCCGTAATGGCAAGCTAGATTTGCCGCGTTTCTCGTAATAGATAATACCGAATTTCCGCTAACAACCCTGAATCTTTCATGGTTGGTGTATAACGGATTGACAGTGTCTCTATTTGCTGCATATTGAACGAAGTAAACTCCATTCAAAAATTGATCATTCACAGACCTGGTCCTTCCCAGCGAATTCGATCTAGTCACCTGCTTCTTAAACGTGTCATTTGGAACTACAAAACGGTTTCCTTCACCTCTGATTGCCGGGTGCATGGATCTTCCAATGACATATATTCCCCATGGTTCGTAGTCATTGTTTACCCATGCGCGTAGCCAAAACAGACCCTGGGCGTGCGCCGACCACAGCCTGGTCCGAAATCATTGAAAGCCACTGTAACTTTCATGGCCTTGTCTGCATTGTAGCTATCATCATGCCCTAAGCGCATGACATCGTCATGGTGACTGAAGCGATTGTTGGATATAGTAATGGCCTTTGAAGCGAGAGTGACGTCTATGAGGCCGTCGACGCTAGTGTATAGACTGTTATGGTCGATCCAGATATCGCGTGACGCAAGGACGGATATGGAATCCCCATCGCTCCCGCCCATACTTTGCACCAACGAACCGTACCAATTCACATAACCAAACTGACTGGGTTTGCAATGGAGAATGCTGAGTCCATGGATTATAATGTTGCTCGCGTTATCAAGAAATATGCAGGGGCCGTTGGAGATGTGGCGCCTCTCCCGTCTATTGTCTTATGACTGGCCATTAGAAGAGGTGTTGTTTGATATAACTCCGACCAGACAACAAGAAACCGCTGAAGCTCTTCGGGGCTGTGCTTCCCATGATCTTGTGACAAAATGTAAAAAATCTTTCTCAATGGTACTGAAGGCTTTACGGAGGACCTCTGCAGACAAGTCCCCTTGCTCCAAAGCAAATTCTGCATCTGGATAAGAAATCGAGATGACCCCACTCACAACGATCAAATGTTCTAGGTGTTGATGTTATCGCTGTCATTAGTCTGAATGGAGGTGTACCATATTAAATGGGCGATTTGAAGAATTTGTCAGCCCTGTACGTTTCGACTAATTTTGGGAACGGTAGCCGTTTCACTTAGCATGCGTTACGTAGATTCTTTCTTCGGATACCCAACCCGCGATCAACCCTAGGTTGTCCACTGTTAATGCCGCCTCTATTCAGGAAATCTTTGCATCTGGAGTCCTCCCTGTCCGCATTGTGTTACTCTTGGGTAGTATGGCGCATATAAACGAATCTACATCTATTTTATATTTCTGCAAGGACTTCTTCCCAGAGATATTCTTGTGATAAGAGTATCTGAACACCTGCAAATTTGTTATCCCAACTGAATCCAGTGGCCGCTCCACTCCATCCTTGGTTATCCAACAAAAATTGCTTATAAGATCGATCTCGTGTTGCTTTATAAAGCCAAGTAGCAGCCTACAGCAGCTCGTCTTCGAAACCAGAAAAGGAGCAGTAGAAAGGGCAGGATGCTTTATAAGACACATAGTATTGGTTTGCCAATTGGAACAGATATCGAGAACGTTTAAGTAGTCTGTACGAAATATCAAACTTCCTCCAAGCCATGGCTGCAGAAGACAGAGCTGCGGAGGCATCGGCATCAACTTCAGAGCCAGGAGAGGATGCGTTGATCTGTTTCGATGTTCGCGGGGTATCCATGTCCTCTGGCCGCTGCCAACATTCATGATCGTTGTACCCATCGCCCACCTCAGTCCATAGTGTCGTAGGAGATGTTTGAGCCTTCAATAAAAAATCCGTTCCCCAGCGAATTACTTGGAGCAAGTAGTTTAGTTGTTTTGCCTCAGATAACTCGAATTCATACTTGTTAACTGCCCAAGAAAGCAATGTCACTGTGAACGACATGGGCCATACAAATTTTACGTTGTCTCCAGAAATTACTCCACCACAACACTGTGTAACAACAACAGCTAGACAGGGGGGCCATGAAGTTGTGTTAGACATTAAACACCTGATCCCCATTATTGCAAAGCCTCAAATACTTGTCAAATACTCGAAACGCGCATATAGTAGAAGAAACATGAAAAATATATGAAAATGGTCACCCAAACTCCCAGCTGAAGAAGATCTATGATCATTCTCAAACACATTTGGATGAAAACAATAAGTAGAGCAAATTTTTAATATCTGTTACAACACATGGTGTGATTGTATTTTACTGTTCTCTATTTTCCGCATTTTATTTGTTTCATTCATAAGTAGAAAATCAATAACTAAATATTCTACCCCTTGAAACCGGACCTGGGCAAATCTAGATTGGTACTTTTGGTACTGGTTCTGTTTCCTGGTACCAGTCAAAACTAGGGTTTGAATTTTCGGAGGCTCTGGCCACTGAAAAGGTGTGTTCAAGCTGCCAAGTGATGCGCTAGGCTAGGGTGCAGTTCCCTAGATGGTTTTTAGTCCGAAATTCCCTTCCAATAATAAGCCCTAATTTTCTTGTACGACAAAAGTGACATTTTTGGTTACCCAGTGAAAGGTGCTCTATTCAATTCAACTCTCATACCATGTTAAATTTTGAGCTGTTATTAAGTTCTTTTCAATTTACTAGAGCATAACAGTGTAAGTAGGATCATTGAAAGAAACACAATCACCAGGTACACAACATTTTATCCTGGGAAACCCTCATGGGGAAGAAAACCTGTTAGAATTTTTAGGGTAAGATGAAAACAACAGTCTCTTTTTAATTTCAAAACAAAAACACTTTAGATCTGAATCATAGACAGCATATATAGAAGAATTAATAAATCTCAGATCTTAAAACTGTATAAGCAGGTTAGACAATGCTCATTCAATGCTATAGTAAACTCAATCTATAAGCAACAAGTCAGATCTCAAACAGTGATATGAAAACCCTCTAAATGTATAACAGCAGAGATCTCCAACAGTAGATCTCCAACAGATCTCTAAACAGTAATACAAAGACTTATCCTAGTGTAACAGCAGATCTTACATAACAGTAGATTGAATCCAATTTAACAGTAAGTAATCAAGTAGAAACCATACCTGTCAATAGCCTTACCACTGAAGATGATACACAGCCACAATGAAGATAGGTCCTGAGTGTTATGCTCAGTTAAAGATTCGGTTCAGATCTATTAGAGATCTATATGCCAACGTTTGAAGGATCATGGGGTCCCTGAAAAGTGCTCAAGAAGATTCGTCTGTGATCTATTAGAGATCTATATGCCAACGTTAGTTGATCTTTCTTTATGCCACCACAAGCATGTAACTGTGGAACCACAAATAAGAAACAAACCCCAATGTAAGAAAAACATCACCGTAGATAGTAGGCAAGGCATACACAAATACAACAATCACAAGATGGCAAACAATTAAGGAAGATATTTGCTACAAGAAGCACCCCCAAACAAAGGGCCACACTTACTCTAGCAAATGCACTCTACTTAGCAAATAAGTAATTCCTCTCACAATGTGTCATTGCTAACTCTCTACCAAGTAGTAGCTTTTACACCCCATAGTAGCTGCACCCCTTACAAAGACAAAGAGATCAAAGAAGGAAAGTAAAGCACTTCCAAGGAGTAGTTACAAAGAAAAAGGAGATAGCTAACATGAATCCTCCACCAAATCAGGACTCAATCAAACTCCAACTAACTAGGAACCGAAATGCTAACTTTAGAGAAGCTCCATCACTCTAATAATAGGAAGTGTAATGTAATAAAAAAGTGGAGGGAGTAGAGTAGGACTTTAAATAGTAGTTAGGGTAAGGGTTGGGGCTAGATTAGGGCTAGGTGTTTGTTGTTATAATGTCACATGCTTAAATTATAAATTCAAGCATGTGACAAGGATTATAACCCAAAAGTAAACAAGAAGCCCACAATCAATAAAACAAAGCCCACAACCAATTAAACAAAAACCCCGATAAACCAACAAGGACCCCAAAGATATCAACCAAGGGCAAGAGAGGGCATCATAGTGGTATTTTCTACTCATTCCTTCAAGTCATGTGTGGGTGAACCTATTACTTTATCATCAATCAGACAAGTGGACTTTATCCCTCTTGTGGTTATGTCCTTCTCATGGGAGGTCATGTACCCATCAAGTTTTACACCAAGGTCAAACACCAAGGATCAACCCATGCCCTGCTAGTGAGCACCTCGGACTCCAAATTCGGGGCCTGCAGGATATCTGTGGGTCTTTAAATGCTTGGTCCTGCATCAAGACTTCCCATGCCCTGAAGATGGTTACCCTGGCTGCAGTCCATGGGCCCTAGAGCTATCTAGGGTCTTTAAATGCTGGTCCTGCATTAAGACTTCCATGTCCTGCATGGGTACCCCGGGTTTAGCCTCCGTGGCCCTAGAGATGGCCTAGGGTTCAAACGTTTGGTCCTGTGACTAAGACTCCCATGCCTCTGTGGCTGGTTACCTGATCCAAATCTGTGGGCCCTAGAGGATATCTAGGGTTCAAACGTTTGGTCCTGTGACTAAGACTCCCATGCCCTGCATATTACCCCTGACTCCAAATCTGTGGGCCCTGGAGATACCTAGGGTCTTCAAATGCTTGGTCCTGCAGTTCAGACTCCCATGCCCTGTGATGGCTACCCCTGGGCTCAAGCCTAGGCCCTCCTCCCAGGACATCTGGGTCTAGGGTCTTTTTACTCAACTTCCTTGGTCCTGTAATTCACATAAATTCCTAGTGAGTGCACTGGGTTCCCTAGATCTCGTCTAGGGTCTCTAGCCATCCTCCAAGAGAATGGATCTCACTACCGCATGTGTAAATTCCCAATGTTCCAAAGAAAAACTTTCAATAATAGATTGCCAATACAATGCCAAGACTAAAGACCAAAACACTAAAGAATATCCAAGACCGAGCATGCTCCTCTCTCTTGTAATTGAGCTATCTCCAAAAGATGTGGAGCACTTGAGGATTGGAGTGAGGGAACGAATGGCATCCCTCCTCACTCTATTTATACCTAGCCAGGGGCACTAGGGTTAGGCCCTCACCAAGCAGGTCAGACTTCTTCCAGTAGTGGCTAAACCACTTTAATAAACCCTAGGGCATGACTTCTCAAATACCACACCATATAAGTATGGCTTGACCAATCCACAAAGGGGATTTTATCTATACATAAGTCTCACATGATCAATCCATTAAAAGGGATTTGATCTATAAGATAATTACCAATTATAATTAGAATATCTTCGGTGAGTTGCCACATTTCCAACAGTTCACTCAATATATTTGTTTCACAATGTGATCTCTCTTTTAAGATTTTCCTATCCATAAAGAAACAGGAGTAAAGTCATTGTTCCACCGAATTTAGGGGATGTGGGGATGAGGAATAAAGAGTCAAGAATGTCTTAACAAAAAATAACAAAAAAAAAGGGCAATGAAACAAAGCTCAAGCCACTAGTCATGCTCCATCAACAACTTCTGCTGGGTTCTCTGTAGGAAACTATCAACATAATCTATGGGAAAGTGAAGAGTGAATAGTGAAGACAGCTGTCCCTTAGTTCAAATCTAGCTGTTCCTTAGTTCAAATATAGCTGTCATTCTATCTTCTCCAGCCAAAGAAATGAAAAAAGATGATGCTCTCCGTGGAATGCTTGCTGGATCTGTAATGCATTTGGAATATGGTATAAACAACAAAAGTTAAGGTTGTATGGAGAAGAAAAGGCAATGTGAGGATGGTGGGATCCTCATCTTGCTGCAAAGAAAAAAATGTTTTGTACTGATTTTATTTTGTATGTTTACAAGGATGCAATCCTGTAGGGGGCATCCCAAAGTACCCCCAAGTACAGTGTGTCCCATTTCTGCAGGGGACATTCCCAATGAAGTCTCATGTACTGGGGGGGTCTATGTCATAAGGTTTTCCGAACTTCAACCTTGAGGTTTGAAATTCAGTGAACCTAAGTTGTTTTTTGAGGTTCAATCGAACCTCCTGGCCATTGACCGAGTCCACAGCTCAAGCTCGTAATCTATCCTTGCAGCTTTCCATGTCCATCATAACATTTTTTATGTTTATTTATGTTGATATTTTGCTATTTTGCTATTTTATGTTATAAATTATAATTCATTTTATAGTATATATATAGACAAACCTAATGGTGAACCTCATCCAGACCTCATCGAAAAATTCGAATTCGAACCAAACCTAATCGTTGCCGAACCCGATCTCAAGCTTGAACTCTGTGACTTAGCTGGGGGCATACATGGGAAGCATAGGGGATGCGACTCTGACTCCTGTGGACTTGGCCCTGTGCAACACTGAGGAAAGGGACCAGTGGTGTTTTCTGTTTCACATTTTAAAATGTTCCATCGTTGTTTATCACTTTTCCTTTGGTTGTTGAATTGACTGAATTATTTTATATAGGCATGTAGAATGCTTTCTGTTGATTTTCTGTATTACTATAAGTTGTCAATAATTCTATTATTATTTATTGTTTAAGATCAAATAATAATAATTTATTTAGTCTTTTATTTAAATATCTCTTAAAACTGTTGGAACACTAATTTCTGATTTTGCACTCTGTAACATCTCCATAATTATGGATAACTGTTTTACTGGTATTACTTTCTACTTCACTGTTTTTCGCTTTATGCAGCTTAGTTTGCAAAGACTCTTAAAAAATATTCCAATGATTGGCTGAAGTTATACAATTATGATAGGTCAATCTCAGCCGTTTTAAGGAGTCATTGAAAGCCATTGGTTATCTTGTTAGATTTCTATTTCAGTTACGAAACCAGCTACTATGAGGATGCCCATATGGTGGGTGTTTCCGATCAAGGGTTTGAACCATTCATTATTATAAAAATATTTGCATCTCAAAACGATAGGCCGAATTTTGTCTTCAACATTTATACTTGGGGTTGGATCTGACTTTTCGTTGTTTGACTTATCTTCTAAGTTCTAACAGTGTCATACTTTGTATCCAGGGTAAAAAAAATAAAAAGTTGCATCAGCTGTTTTGTTTTTCTTGCTAGTAATTTTAGTACAGAAGTAGGATAAGTCTAGAGCAGAAGAGGAAGATATAATCACATGTGCTGAGAATATAAGAAAGGTCTTGTGCCAACGTGCACTGCTAGTACATTGACACGGAGACGAAGTTTCAAAGATAATTTAGTTTCAAATTTAGGACAGACTTAGGCTATAAGTCTGAATGGTAAGTTCTKTGAAGCATTGACAATTAAGCCAAAAGCATAAGCTTAAAACCAAAGCTAAAAACACTCGAATATTGCCCTTTTGTTKTGTAATATTCCACATTAATGAGTTTTACAGAATTCCGGAAAGTTGATAAAAATGCATTCGATTATAGCCAGAATTATGATACACTGAAATTTAAAAGAAGTGCAAAATAACTTCTAATCATGTTTTTTTAATTACCCAGCTGGTTAGACCTTTCTGATTTAACCAGAGGAAATTCATTCTATTCCGGAACTGTACTCTGTGATCATATGGACCATCCAGACATATGCCTCTGCTGTTTAAACGAGTTTGATTATTTTAATTGACTGTTGTCCAAGTCTAAGGCATTAGCTCAGGTGACGAAGGTTTTAACAAACCCCAGAACTGCATTTTCTTGTACAAAACGATCACATGTTCTTAGGCAATCATTTTCTGTATACTTTATGCAGTTAAAAGTATATTCTGGTTTTCTTATGTAATCTCTAACTCCTGTATGAGACTGAAGTGATAGTTTTGTTGCTTGGAATGTTTTACTTGTAAAGATATTTTCCCAGTTTGTTAACAGTAAGCAGGTGCACATTATTTTTTCCTTATTATTACTTTGTTTTTGTAGGTGAACATATTTAAGGATGCTGCAGTTCTAATGATCCAGTATATTGACCAAATACGTGCTCAAGGATTTGAAATTAAGTATCTAAATATTGGAGGAGGTTTAGGCATTGATTACCATCACAAGGGTGAAGTGCTTCCTACCCCTATGGATCTTATAAATTCTGTAAGCCCCTAAATCTTTTAAGCCTTGGCTTAAATTAAGTTACTTTTTATCCAAAATTACACTCCTTTGCTGCCCAAGTTACTGTGCTGGCCTTGTTACAGCTATTTTGAGAATCTATATAGAAATATTTTAAAGTTGTATATCTGCACCATTGGCTATTTCTTCAGGTAAGAAAGCTGGTAATATCTGGAAATCTTACACTCATTGTTGAGCCTGGAAGATCTCTTGTTGCAAACTCTGGTGTTCTTGTGAGTCGAGTTGTTGGAGTCAAAACAAATGGTAACAAGAACTTCATTGTGATGGATGGCAGCATGGCAGAGCTTATTCGGCCTAGCCTTTATGGAGCTTACCAAGTTAGTACACACGTTTGACTTGGTGGCAAACCCAACTTTTTTGATGATGCATGGTTGAAGGGAAAGGGATGATAATTTCCAAATAAATATAGAAGGGATAATTTTTTACTTTTTAGTCT
>SNQJ01S0022830.1:47555-67977 GCA_010110895.2 Picea sitchensis
TAGCACATGAAACATTTCCTATCACTATGATGGTGCGCACATCGTTAGATGGAAATTTGTGCACGTGCTATTGTTTGTCATTAACTTGTAGGTGTTATAGCTCATGACATTGTTGACCATCTTGTTCTATAGCGGACAAGCACAGTCATGGTCTTCTTGTCAAGTTTGCCAAGCTGTTCGGCAGTTGGTGCTCAACTTAGGATCTTGAAAAATACAAAATTTTGGTTTGATGTTGACGGATTTTGATATGAATATTTTTGAGAGTAAAATGTAACTGCAGATAAACTTTTTATTTTCCTCTTCTGGGCTATTGGTGCATTCTCTATATCTGCATCACTTCGTAGTGTTTATGGCTGTAGGAATTATTCTCTGATGACAAATATATGCCGTCAAATTTGAGGGGGCACCAGATTTATCATTTATTCTGAAAGAGCAGGCATCAAAACAATATAATTAAGATGAGTTGGTGTGTATTTGTTTTCGGAACATTTACTATATATAACGTGTTTTTCCTTTTAAAAGCATTTTTTTTTGTCTCGTTTTGCATTTCTTGATGCCAGCAATTACATTTTTGTGTGAAAATATTCAGATCGGAGAGAAAAAATGTGATTACTCTAAGATGACTAAAGAACGTCCATAATAAATTGTATGTGACAACCCGGCCCATTAACCCTCTTAAGTCTCCTGCAGATTTTTTTTAATATTCTGCAATGCTTTATGGTGAAAACCTTAAGTAACTTTGTTAGCCTGATTTTGGGCAGTTCTTAAAATCATGGATATTGTGGTGGTTGATAAATGGCTATCACTATTTTTGTATTTACTTGCTATTTGATTCATGTATATTATCTGTGTGATTAAATTATTAGTCCCAAGGATTGGCTATATGTGGTTAAATGATTTTATTTTTAATATATTTATGGTTAAGTTATTAGTTTCAAGATCGAGTTTAATTAGTGGAACCATTTTACCCTAGGCATGTTGTCTACAGGGATGCTATATGTCATAGGTCCAAAGGTTAAGTCCCTTGGGGTTATCAGCTGTTATTATGGCTGGCAGTTGAGATACCTTCCATTTGGATATTCTAGGGAAGAAGGGGATCCAGCGAGGTTATCAGCTGTTATTATGATTAACAGTTGAGATGCCTTCCATTTGAATATTTTATTATGATTAACAGTTGAGATGCCTTCCATTTGAATATTCCAGGGAATAAGGGGGATCCCATGAGATTTTCCTTGGAAAAAAAAGTGATTAAATTACTCAATTATCCTCGTATTATTGCAACAATAATAATTAATTACATAATAATTATATTAGTAAAGGTCACAACCCATGGTTGATAAATGACTTTCACTATTCTTGTATTTATTTGCTATTTTGTTTTGATCTATGTATATTGACGATATGTATATTGACGATGTGTGATTAAATTATTAGCCCCAAGGATTGGTTATCTGTGGCTAAATTATTTTATTTTTAACATATATGTAGTTAAATTATTAATTCTAAGGTTTAGTTTAATTAGTGGAACCATTTACCTAAGGCATGGTGTCTATAAGGAATGCTATAGGTCATAGGTCCAAAGATCAAGTTCCTCACTATTATGAGCCGTTATTATGGTTGGCAGTTGAGACACCTTTCATTTGGATATTCTATGAAAGAAAGGAGATCCGGCAAGATTTTCCTTCGAAAAAGTGATTAAATTAATCAACTGTCCTTGTATTATTGCAGTGATAATGATTAATTATATAATAATTATATTAATAAAGTTCATGACCCATGGCCAAGATAACATTGTGAATGCTATGGGTACTATGCACCATGACTCCACGTGTTTATTGGCAATGTGTTTAAGTACATACATGGTTGTTTTAATAGACATTTTTTTTGGGTATTTAGTTGTTTTATTTTACATATTTAGGCATTTTCAAGTGCTATATTTTTAATATCGTATATAAACAAGGGCTGCATGGCAGCTTAGTCTCTGCCAAGTAAATTTGGAAATGAAGTGTACTTAGATGGGATCATTGAACTAGCTAGAGTGTCCCAACAATTGTCAATTTACTATAAAACCAGTTTCAATTTGCTATAATTATTATTTGTCTTTATTAAAGAAAAGTTCAAAATCATTATTAAATATACAAACACACACGTCTATATCATTTTGTTTTTCATCTTATATTTTTACTAATTTATTTTCATTTAAAAATAAATTCAAAATTACTATTAAAAATAAATTACACATGTCATCATACCTAATTATATGTATATCATTTTTTATTAATCTAGTAGGATTACACTTTGTATTAATGATCAAAGAAGTCTTTAAAATCTGGAAAAGCATAAATGCAATAATAATGAAATAAATGGATAGTAATAATGAGAGAACTGGACATTTTTACATTTTTTCTTAATTTTTGATATAAAAGGTATTAGGTACTTATAACCAAGTTTATTGAAATACAATAATAATGAAATAAATGGATAGTAATAATGAGAGAACACATGACATTTTTACATTTTTTTTCTTAATTTTTGATATAAAAGGTACTAGGTATTTAAATCCAAATTTATTGATTATATAATTAATTTCAAATACTGAAATGCGTAAAGGCAACAATAAGACTTGAAATATATTAACTAATTAAAACTGAGAAAAACAAATATTTTTATTATATCAAAAAATATATATTTGTTTTCTTAAGTTAAACATTACACCTCACACAAATTTAAAATACAAAACAATTTAATGTCAAATCAATAGCAAACTCATTACTGTAATTTTTCGACAAGAACTAAAAAGAGACAAAAGTGGTTATGAATATAACCCGATTATTAAATACTAATTATATTTTTATTGGTGTATATAAAAAACTATAAATAATAAAAAAAATCATAAATATAACCATATTATTAAATAATATATTATTTGAGAGTTAAATTATGTAACATGAATTTTTACTTGTGTATAAAAAACTATATAAAAAACTATAGATAATAAAAGTGGTCATAAATATAATCATATTATTAAATACAAGATTTGAGAGGGTTAAATTATCATGAATATTTTTACACTGAATTTTTTTTATAGGAAATAAAAATAACAAATTTTGTGTTACTTGTAATTATTCATAAATATATGAATAAAAGTAAAATATTTTCAATTTTTTTTTAAGCTTTAAAGTTTTATTAATATTAAAAAATGTTTTAATAGTTTAATTTTTTTTTATTAAAATAGTTATAAAAAATATTTTAATAGTTTAAAAAAATTCTTAAAGTTGGCCAAGTGAAATTGATGTTTAGTAAATATATCATCATAAAATGTGTCATGTTTCTACAATGTGTTTTATGATTGTGCATTTCTTGAGGGCGTGCGACATTGCGACGTTTCTTACTTACTTGGCAACACCAAAGATACTTTGTTTGGACTATGCCTCTTCACTTAGTGCAATTCTATACTCCGTTCTAGGCTACAGGCGAGTCACACTCCTACTCCAGTGCAACTCTTGTCTACTTAGACAATTATTAACAACTTTAACACTTAGTCATATTTATTCATACATCCACGGACATGAGAAGCCGAGAGAACAATAGCAGAACAAATTATTTATACAATTTATTCATACATCCACGGTTAAATTATCTAACATGGATCTTTTTACACATTGATTTTTTTTAATAGGAAAGAAACTTAATTTGTGTTACTTGTACTTATCCCTAAATAAAAGTAAAATATTTTCAAATTTTTTAAGCTTTATATTTCCATTAATATAGTTTAAAAAAATATCTAATAGTTTAATTTGTTTTTATTAATATAGTTTTAAAAAATATCTTACTAGTTTAAAGAAATTCTTAATAGTTGGCTAAGAGAAATTGATGTTTAGTAAATATATCATCATAAAATGTGTCACGTCTTTACAATGTGCCTTATGATCAAGCACCTCTTGAGGGCGTGCAACACCACTACGTTTCTCACTTGGTTACTTGGCAACACCAATGATACTTGGTTTGGACTACGACTCTTCACTTAGAGCATACCCATACTCTGTTTTAGGCTACCTGCGAGTCACACTACTACTCTAGTGCAACTCTTGTATACTTAGACAATTGTTAACAACTTTAACACTTAGTCATATTTAAGCATACATCCACGAACATGAGAAGCCAAGAGAACAATCGCGGAACAAACAAAAGACATCCATAGATATAGTGTGGGCTACACAAATCATGCCCAACACCTGACTAAGTATTTGTTATTGCGAAACAATTACAATATGAGCACTACCTGCTTGGTTTACAACTTGGGCAGAGTCAAACAACTTGTCTCACTTTACCAAGACACTCATACATAGATTCATCACCAAGAATCTCCATCACAACTATCTCTGCAACCCTCGTGTGATGCACCTCAGACGTTCCCTCAACCACATACTTATTGTCTCTTCGTTTTTGCAAACTTCACAAATTTCGGTTCTATCTCACACATGTGTCCAACAAACCTGCGCTTCCAGACATCCCAAAATCCGTCCAAAAGGAGGTCGCCCAAAACTGTCCATCAAATCCACCTCAAGGCAACACAAGTCCTCCCAAGTAGAGAGACTTGGCTCCTTGAGAGAACTCGCCCCTCTTTGTCAAAGCCCGCCTCAGAACGCAAAGCTCTTCTTGCTCTCCTTGCTTGTGCACCCTTGTTCTCTTATAGGGACTCCCTAGGTCACCATCGCGAAATGTCGTGTCCTTTGGGGGTGTCACACCCTTTTTTGCCCATGTGTCCGAACGAATTGTCACATTCCTTTTGCAGACCCAGTCACCCAAACAAATCCTTGCGCCCCTTCGTGGACTTGGTCTCCCAAATCGACGCATGCGCTCGTCAATCGTCGTGTCCCTTGGGACCGATGCGCCCCAACCTTGGTGCGTCCCTTATGCCGGCCTCACTTTACCAAGACACTCATACACAGATTCGTCACCAAGAATTTCTGTCACAACTATCTCTGCAACCCTCGTGCGATGAACCTCAAACGTGCCCTCAACCACATACTTATTGTCTCTTCGCTTTTGCAGACTTCACAAATATCGGTTCTGCCTCACACATGCCTCTAACAAACCTACATTTCTAGACTTCCCAAAACCAATCCAAAAGGAGGTCGCCCAAAACTATCCGTTGAATCCACCTCAAGGCATCACAAGTCCTCCCAAGTGGAGCGACTTGGCTCCTTGAGAGAGCTCGCCACTCTTTGTCTTAGCCCGCCTCAGAACACAAAGCTCTTCTTTCTCTCCTTAAAGTTGCCCTCCTTGGTTGTACGCCCTTATGAGGACTTGAGCAAGGGTCTCCGTGCCCATCTAGTCGAAGACCTTACATCGTCCCCCACCTCAAGTCGTTGTTGTCCCCGACAACATCCACAAAATCCGTGATATCCAAGTCTCTGCTCGAACTTGTGCCCCCTCGTCACAACAAAATCTGTTGGAAACCTAAATTTTCGTGCCAACCAAAAACCCTAAATTTTGTCAAAGTAGAAAACCCAAGTTTCCGTGTGAAGTGGAAACGTCAATTTTTCCACAAACCAAACTATAATGCACCCAACTCTGCACAATGTGCTGCTTAAGTCAATACAAATACTTAACCCAACTCCAAGGATGAAAGTCACCTAACTTTGCTGCACTATCTTACTGTGATGTTGTTGCCTTGCCACTGTTTGGTTTTGGTGTTGTTGTCGTAGATTGCTACAATGGACTGCTTCCCACTTTCCCTCAAAATTTTTCCTAAGTGTTGAACTCTTGTGATCTTTCTACTGTGCCCATACTTCAACCAACTCTGCCACGTCTCTGTGCACTTTCAACCCTCACGTCTCAAACTGGTTGGGTAGCTAATCCAACCCTCATGTCCAATCCGTGAGCATGCTCATCCTCACGCCCAAACATAGTCTTTTCTGTCACATCTCTGTCATTCAGTTCAACTCCAAAGACTAAGGCAAGTGTCCAGCCTTGCTTCATTGCTGCTGCCATCATCTGATCTTCATCAAGGAGATGCTCTATAATGTTCAAGTGCTGCACTTCGAACCTACTGGCGTGTCTGTACTCAACTTCCTTTTACAATTCGATCCATTTGCACAACAATCTCAGATCAAGCCAAGATTTCTCCTCACCTTGCTGCATTATGAAGTCATCTGCGACAACTTGGCTCCACTGTCCATGTCATGACACAATTATCCAATCTATACCAAGAACTGTACATCCAGACTTCTTTTTCCTCACTACTTCATCACTTGGCCATGCCGCTATTTCTACCTCTCTATGCCTTGGAATGGTTAGGCTTCACCCTCAACCACGCTGCCCAAAGCAAGAGAAACACTCATGCCCAAGTAATCTGTTCATGCTGCAATATTCCTATCCACACAATGCTCCAAACGAAGGAAAGTCCTTAATTCTTCTCCTTTGTTAAGTCATATCTCTACAACCCAACATCTGCGATGAACGTGGCCAATGTGCCAACACTCCACAAAATGTTCCAACAAACTGTCCAAAGTGCTCCAGGTAGAATGAGTCACTTCAAAGAAATTCCATGACTTAGGCACGTTCGAACCAATACTCATAACAACCTCAACCAACAACCCCGTCGGATCTTCGAGTCATCGCAAAATCGTTCGCAAGTCACCAAGATGCGTTTTGTCTCATTTAATGTCCCATACCAACGGCGAGCGAACACCACCTAAGTGACTTGGTTTGCATTTTGCCCATTCAAGTTGACAGTCAACAATTCTTGACTGACTTCTCTGCTGAATCCATTCATTTCCTAGAATGAAACTTCCTTGCACCACATGCAAGCATCCCAACTCTAGCACTATCGTCGTGACTATCAAGTCATCATATGACCCAACGAATCTAGCTAAGGCACCAAGCACCAAGACGCCTCACCCATCCTCTCAAACTCGACACATTCAAACTTCACTGTCTCTTCACTTCAATGCGCTGTCCAATGCACCTCATCAAAGAGTTAGGAAACTTCCTCAAACCACCTCCACTGCTGCATCCAAATCTTCCTAAGTCCACCACATGACTCGTCCAAGTAGGTCGCCTAAGCTCTATGCACATTCACCTCATCAAGGCGTCTCAATTGCTACATGACTTCTTTGAATCTACACCACTTGAGTCACCCTCAAGTTTGTCGGTCTTCACCATGGAAATAGATTGCACTTGAATCACCAAGTCATCCAAATTCCCTTCAAAGAACTCACCACAACACTTAGGAAATGCAAGAACTCAAAACCAACCATACATTTCCAATGACATCCTTGGCTGCAACCATGGTTCAAATCTACTATCCTGGACCTCCACTTGTTCAAGCAATTGACTCTTCACATGAACTCTCCTCAATCATCGTCTGGAACTCCACAAACCTGCAAGGCCTTCGCTGCGATCCAAGGCTGAGTCCATCTGTCCACTTTATAAATCCGTCTAAGTCCCATACTTCACATGCAACCGACCACACTCATCTCCAATGCCTTTCCATCTCCGCACCTTGACTGCGTTCGCTTCAAGGAACCATGCACCCACTGCCCAATTGTCAAGTCATATTGCTGCTAACTAACTGTTGTAACTTTGCGAAAAGCTACCTCATCTGAAGGTTGTGGTCAATCCACTCGTCCAACAGCCCAACTCAATTCAACTATTGTTCTCAATGATGCACGACACAAAGTCATCATATATTGTCATGTTTACAGGAAGAGTGTGCTTGTCATTAATGGCAAGAACAACAATGACGATGGCATATTGGAAGCAATGATGGCAAACAAAATAACAGTGATGAAATCATAAGCTCAGGAGGATGAGAGACAGTGGCCATCGGATCAGAGTCCAGACAGGAGGAGCACGACCGTCGGATTAGATTCCAGACAAGAGGAGCACACAGAGGAGGAGATTAGATCTCGACCGTTAGATATGAGTGTGTGGACCAACAACCGTTGGATACTAAGGAAAGTGCACGAGACAAGTTCCGAAGTCATTGGAACCGACCATCGTCAGGGTTGACAGGTGGAAGCAGATCCGAGAGTTAGAGGATTCAAACTTCAGAAGAATTGCAAGTAAAACAAATGGAAACTCGCGAAGTCAGAAATTGCGAGGCAATCCTAGCCATTGATGTTGGGAAGGACACGTGGCGGGAGATCAACATTTCCCTGAATCGCAAATCGAGAATGTCAAGGCAGAGTTGCGGGAGCTCGTGAGGTCTAAGTTCGCGAGTTGATCACAACCATCGGATCATAGAGGATCGTGGACCGTTGATCTGACACGGAGTATTTCAGATATCGGGAGTTGGAAGAGTCAGGGTTGGCTCACATCCAAACACCCAACACGCGAGGTCGCGATTTGATCATAACCATCGATCAAAGGAGAGTGTGGACTGTAGATTTGGTCTTGGAGGGAGTTCACATATCATACTTTTGAGAAAAGAAGTAGACTACCCTCGAGAGACGCGTAACATAAAGTCCCGAAGCACTTTGAAGATTGGCCCCAAGTCACAACCGGTGGTCACGTCAGGAGAATATAGAGGAAGGAGCCAACATGCGCTAGGCTCTAGTTCGGGCGTTCGGGAGTCGGAGTGACTCGCAGCCTGAGATTGCAAAGCGCATTTTTTGGATAGGCGTATGGTCACCGCCGACGATCACGTGAAGGAAGGGGCTTAGAAGCCAGAGCAGCCAAAAATGACTGGCTGTAACTGACAGAGAATACAAAGAGTTGCGACTACCAGAGAAGCCAAAGAATCTCAGGATAACGACCACTGATGATGAATAGATTTAGTATAACTACCCGAGAAGACGAAGAGTTGCCATGATCATCTGGCAGAGGACTCAACGTGAGAAGAACACGCAGAACAAAAAAGAGTCGGTGCTTTTTTTTTCTTCGAAGGTGATGCATGTGGGTAGAAGCATACAATGTGCATGACTTGAAGTAGAGAACAGAGGCGCTGCAAATTTCATGTAGGGGTAGCACAAAGTTTGAAGGCAGAAGAGAAGATGAACAAAGATAAGAGTTGTGCAGGAGGAGAAAGAGCAGAGCATAGAAACAAAACATAGCATAGAAGCTGAAGAAGGAAGATGAGACATGGAGTTGTAACAGATCAGATCATAGATAGATCAAGTAAGTAAGTTTTGCAAGATTCAATCAGGGTGGTAGGGTGGTGCTAGGGAGGATTGCAGTCCTCTAAATTCTAGTTGGTTCTAGAAGAATTTCTAGGAGTTGGTGCTTCCATCTTCCATCTAGTGGGTGCTAGAGAAACCTGTGAGTTGGTGCTAGAGAAATCTGAGAGTTGGTTCTCTTTGCAAGTTGTAGCTTGCTATCAGAGGTTGTAGCCTCATACTTGAGTTAGATCTCAAAGACTGTGATGTACATGAAAGTTGGAGCTTGATTGACATCCTTAGAAGAAGAGGGTTTCACCCTTTATGGGTTTCCTCATGAAAATCAGTGTGTCTGTGTGATTGATCAAATCTTGTATATCTATGCATGTTAAGTTTTTAGCAACGCATTAAATAATAATCTAGAAATAATAAGAAAATAACAAGAAAAGTTTCAAGCTTATATACATAACTGATTCACCCCCCCTCTCTCAGTTATATTTCCAACAATTGGTATCAGAGCCAGTGCCTTTGATCAAAGGTAGATCCATAAGCTTGAGCATGACTAGTCACAAAGGAAGTTCAACTAACAGAGTCCCTCTGTTTTATGGAACAAACTTTGCCTTCTGGAAAGTAAGGATGAGAACATATTTAATGTCTTTGGGTGCTGATGTTTGGGATGTTGTTGAAACTGGATATGTGAAGCCTTTAGTCTTGGCCTCAAAAGATGATAAGCTGGAGTTTAGATTTAATGCAAAAGCAATGAATGCCATCCTCAGTGGACTTGCAGAAGCCAAGTTTGTCAAAATCATGCACTGTGATTCAACAAAAGATATGTGGGACAAGCTGATAATTAGTTATGAAGGTAATGAAAAGGTGAAAGGCGCAAAACTTAAGACTTAAACTGAAATTTGAGCAATTAAAGATGGATGAAGATGAAACTATCAGTAAGTACTTCTTATGTATAGAAGAACTTGTCAACACTATCAAAGGTCTAGGTGAAAAGATAGATGAACCTTTTCTAGTTCAGAAAGTATCAAGATCTCTTCCTGATAGATTTAACTCAAAAGTCTTTACTATAAAGGAAATAACTGATCTCAAAACGTTGACACTAGATCAACTTCTTGGAACCCTAACTTCTTATGAAATGAGTATCACCAAAGGTAAATCCACTACAAGAGAGACATCTTTTAAAGCAAAGAAAAACATAGACTCTGATATAGATGAGATTGAAGCAAATTTTGTGAGAAGACTAGCGAGAGGATCAGACAAATACAAAGGTAAATTTCCCTTCAAATGTCTCAACTATGGTAAGATAGGTCATTTTTCATCTAAGTGTCCTCACAAAAGGAAGGATCAGACATATGACGATGAAGAGAAGCACAAACACAAGAAGGTCTATAAAGAGAATAATTTTAGGAAGAAAAGCCTCTGTGTAAACAATGATGACGATCCTTCAGATGATGAAAACAACGACTCTTCTATTGAAGATAAAATAAATGATATCATGCTAATAGATTTAGAATATCTAAACACTAAAGATACAGGAAGTGAGTTCACTGACTGTGAAACAATAGTAGATCTTGAAGGAGAACTTGTCAATGCCATGGACGAGATTGATAGACTCAGAGAAAAGAAAAGAAAAAAAAAACAATTACTGCTGAGGTATGAGAAAACATGCAATGAACCATCTGAAGAAATTTCTCTGTTGAAGGTTAAGTTAGAAGAAGCTAAGAATATTGAAGACATCCTCAAACAACAATTGAAGGAAGCCGAAACAAAAGCTGAAAAATTGGAAGCTGAAGTAGTGTATGTCAGAAAAGATCTAGAGAAATTTTAGGCCTTATATCATCAGAATCTGACAAGTATAAAAGCCTCAGAAGGATTAGCCACCATTCTGAATCAACAAAGGAATTCAAAGTTGAAAACTGGTTTGGGTTATGAAGAGGGATCAAGTAGTGGTCAACCAAACAACAAATAATCCATCAAGTTTGTCAAATCTACAACCATTGACAACAACAAACCTGCAGAAACAAAAGAAGATAATCAGCTGCCAAGGAAGAATGAAGAAAAAGGTACCAGAACTGAATTTGTAGAACAAAGAAATAATACACCCCCTGCTCAAGGAAATCATAATCATGGAAGAAATCGACCCGATCAAAGAATACAACCATTTTCCAGGTACACAATTTTTTTTCTATGGATATTGTTTTTACTGCTCTAACTTTGGCCACAAAGTTGTAAATTGTTTGTTAAGATTTAGACATGAGCAATCAAGACAACCAATGAATAAATATCTGCCACAACAAAGAATGAGACAACCAAGTAACAAACAACCACATATTGCAAATCATGTGATGGCTGGGAAAAAGGCGCAGATTAAGCATAACAATCGTTATGATCCTTTATTCAATGAACCAGAATGTTACATCTGCCATAATTATGGACATAAAGCAACAAACTATCGCTTAAAGAACTATAAACCAGATTCAAATCACAGAACTGAAAACATCAAGATTTGGAAGAAGAATGAAGATAACAAGTGTGAATTAGTATTGTCATCTCAAAGACAAAAGAACCCCTGGTATATTGACAACGGATGCTCCAGTCATATGATAGGTGACAAAAGTAAGTTCCCATAACTCAAAGAAAGTAAATTAGGAAGTGTGGCTTTTGGAAATGATGCTCCAGGAAAGATCAGAGGTAAAGGTCTAGTAAGCTTAAGTAATGGAGGAGGCAAAGCTCAAGATGTATTATTTGTTGATGGTTTAAAGAATAATCTTCTTAGTGTCAGTCATATATGTGACAGAGGATGTGAAGTCACTTTCACTGCCAAGGCTTGTAAAATAAAAACAGTGAACACATGAGAGATGATTGCAAAAGGGGTTAGAACTGAAAACAATGTCTATGTTCTAAAGGACGATAAGGAGAAAAGTCATTTAAACAAATTTGATGAAATTTGGTTATGGCACAGAAGGCTTGGACACCTGAATTTTGATCATATTGTCAAACTGAATAATGAAGGTGTTGTAAAAGATCTTCCAAGAATATCTAAGCCTCATAACTCTGTATGCAAATCCTGTCAAATGGGGAAGCTGACTTGTGCTCAATTCAAATCAAAGAGTTCCACATCTTCAGAGAAACCACTTCAAATTGTTCATATGGATCTGTGTGGACCATCGCGAAAGAAGGGAATGAGAGGAGAACGCTACTTTATGATGGTCATTGATGACTTCTCCAGATGATCCAAATGGATATCAGTGGCCACCCACCTTTTCCAACTGGCTCAAAATAGTTTTCTGGCAATTTTGGCAATTTACTATTTTTAGCAATTTTCACTTTCGAAGCCGTTTTGAGGCCCTAAACAATATTTTTTGGTAAAACAAGTTTACAATATGGAATTTCCTTCCATATTATGCCTAAAATGAATCTCCTCGATGATACCTTTCCAACGGGCTATCATACGCCTAAAATGGAGATCGTATGCAAAAGTTACGACCCCGAGAAGTTGATGTACTAACTTACCCAAATGGGGCCCACATGAGTTTTGACGCTTCAGCTCCTAGGGTTAGGTTTTTGGATGTATAGGGTTTTTGACATTCCTTCTTATTGTAAAAAGTCCTTCAAAGCCTCATGGTAATCATCTTCCTGCGAATGAGCACAACCGTCACATCTCTTCTCAGAGATAAGCCACCACCATTCCAACAAGCTTGTTTCCGCTGCATTTTACAGTTTTCAGCTTATTTCGTTATTGAATAGAAAACCAGTTTTACTGTATCTCTGTTATTTTGTGTTAAGAACCTATTAATAATCTGTATTCATTTCGTTCTGCTCATAAAATCCGGATCAGTGGTATGAGAGCGGTCTTCTCCTTGTCGTCTTAATGCATGTCCCCAACGAGGTTGGAGTACAAAGAGTCGGGTCTCGAACTTGTTTCTCTTGAGGACAAAAGCTCTCGCACGCCCAAGCGACCTCTCGTGGCAGGATAAAATAAATATGACAAGACATGAGATCCTTTCAAACTATTGATTAAGGAATCCCTCACGCAACAGAGGAACAAGACGATGGATAGTTTCACGCAAATCCTTCTGTGGCTACCAACAGGTGATGCATCTTCTTCGAACGGAGGCGCTGCCCCCTTCAAGGTACAAATAAACTTTGATATTCCTATATTTTTAGGTCATATAGATGCAGATGCTGTAGACAAGTGGTTGAATCTACTAGAAGGGTATTTTTCTGTCCATAACTTTTCGAATAGAGAAAATATTACATTTGCACTCTTCAAAGCCGTTCCCCATGTTAAAGATTGGTGGGAAAATTTTTGTGAGCAAAAGGAAACAAAGGAACCCTCATTATTTTCAGTCATGGCCACCTGGGAATCCTTCAAGGATGCTATTAAGGAACAATACTACCCTGTCGGAAGTTATGACGACCTGTATACCAAATAGACCACACTGCGGCAAGAAAGAGCAAGCAGTGCCAGATTTCAAAAATATCTTCCATACCTTGCGCACCAAGTTGGGTGTCAAATATTCAGAGTGACATCTAGTGCTCAAGTATCACGGCGCTCTGCATAGATACATCCAGACCGAAATGGAATTTCTGGACATCTCATCCTTGGGCATGGCCTACAGATATGCCGTCAAAACCACGCAGAAGCTCAAACAAAATACACGGCTATTTGGGCCTGGGAACCCCTCACAACAAAAGCTAGGAAAGGGTGGCCCCAACAAAGGACATAGAAAAGATGGACAACATCAGAACAACCAGTCCAATCCACAAGCAAAGAAGGACACTAGAAAGACAAAGAAAGATACCGGAAGTGGTGGAGCTTCCATAAGAGCCCTTGGCATAACATTCATTTGTAGCTCAAAGCGGTCAGCGGTAGCCAGTGGAATCCTCTGAATCAGATGTAGACTCTAACTCACGAGACGAGGAACCGGAAAGGGAAGGCGGATTATTGATGCAAAGTCGGTGCACCATTTCTACCACCAAGCTCCATCACAGTGAACCAGATATGGGCGAGAGAAGAAGAGTGCCTCCATTCCACGAGATGTGGGTAAAAGGCACCTGGCGCACTTCATTGTTGACGCGTTAGCGGAAGACCTCATCTCGGTGATCAGATCAGCGGTTGGCCACATAACCGCGTCGCACCCACAACCATGTACCATTGGATGGATCCACCAAGGATCTGATCTGGGTAATGTCGGCCAAGAGTGTTGATTGTCGTATGGCATCAAGCTCTTCAAAGATGAGGTGTGTGTGATGTTTCTCCCCTCGAGAGTTTGCTGATGTTCTTTTGGGTAACCTTGTTTATGTTTGTGATGTTCTTTTGGGCCAACCTTATTTATGGAAACATCATGCTGTATATGAGTTTAGGCCTCGTAGTGTTATTATTACTTTGAACATAAAATTGTACAGGATACCCGAGTCAGTCCCACCTAGTGCTATTTCCTTGATCTATGCTAAGCAATGCATGAAGGTCATCTCTCAGACGGGGAAGTTTGTATTCTTCGTGATTTGCTCTCAGAATAAGCGAAAGATCACAACCACATCCAGGGTCTCTACGGCCGATCTCTCCACACATTAGAAGCAAGTATATAAGGTTGTGGAAGAATACGCAGATATATTCTCCTCACCTATAGGGGTACCTCTGCACTGCCAGGTCAAGCACCCCATCAATCTGACCCCCGATGCACCGCTACCCAATGGGCCAGTCTATCGCCGCTCTTTGTTAGAGAATGAGGAGATCAAGTGACAGATCCAAGAACTTCTCCACAAGGGGCACATCCGTCCCATCTCATCACCTTGCGGGATCCCAATCGTGTTGGTACAGAAGAAAGATGGAACCTAGCGACTCTGTATTGATTACTGGGCTCTAAATAAAATCACAGTCAGAAACCGATACCCGATTCCATGAATCGATGACCTCCTTGATCAACTCATGGAGGCCAAATACTTCAGTAAGATTGATCTGAAGTCCGGCTACCACCAGGTCTCGATAGAACAGACAGATGTATGGAAGACTGCCTTCAAGTCAAAGTAAGGCCTTTTTGAATGGTTAGTCATGCCCTTTAGTTTGAAAAATTCTCCAGCCACTTTCATGAGGATGATGGACAATATCCTGCGACCATTCACCAATACTTTTGTAGTGGTGTATCTGGATGACATTCTAATTTATAACAAGACTTGGTCCAAACACTTGTAGCATATTCAACAAGTTCTGCACACCCTGCGACAACACAAGCTATATGCCAACTTGGAAAAATTCTCCTTCGACATGGATAGGGTCCACTACTTGGGCTACATCATTGATCAACATGGCGTACATGTGGATCCAACCAAGATCCAAGTCATCCGTGACTGGCCAGCCCCAACCACACTCACTGAGCTTCATAGTTTCTTAGGCCTTGCCAATTTCTACCGCAGGTTCGTGTTGGGATTCTCCCATATTGCATGGGACCTCAACCAAATAAACAGGGGTGGTGGTAAGGAAAACTTTGCGTGGGGCCAGTCCCAACAAAAAGAGTTCAATTATTTGAAGTAGCGCTTGTGATCAGCCCCAGTACTTTCACTACCAGACCTTCAACATCCCTTTGAGATCGAGACAAATGCTTCAGACTATGTTGTGGGCGCTGTTCTCACTCAACACGACCACCCCGTGGCCTATCATAGTGAGACACTGTCAGATACTGTCCATAAGTACCCCACTTATGACGAAGAAATTTACTCCATTGTGAAATCCTGCCGCCAATGGAGACATTACATTGTTGGGAAGGAGAAATTCATCCACACTGATCATAAGCCACTGCAGTTCATGTAGACATAGGGAAAATTGTAGAATGACTGCCATCAAAAGTGGTCCACATACTTGTAGAAATTCCACCTCAACATCAAGTATAAAACATGAAGCACCAATCACGTCGCTGATTACCTCAGAAGACCGCCAGTCGGGACACTCACCATGGTGCTAGGCTCTTGTGACCATGAGAGATCTGGATGGCCACAACTTTATGAGACAGACCCTGACTTTGCCACCACCTACCAAATGTTGGGTGCAAACACGGTTGCCGATAATTTCCATCTTCAGGATGGGTTGTTGTGTTGTCTAGGCCATATTTGTGTTTCATCAAGCGAGCGAGCGAGCGAAGATGATCTGGGAAGCCTACTACTGTCAAGTGGCAGGACACTTCAGTGTCAAAAAGACAGTGGCGATGCTATAGAAATATTTCTACTGGACGAAACTTTGACATGAGGTCAACAAGTATATCAGGTCCTACACTGCCTGGGCTATTGCCAAAACGACCACTAAGAAATAGGGCCTGTACACCCCTCTTCCTACTCTTGACAAGCCATTGGAATCCATCTCAATTGACTACATGTCGGGCCTCCCGTCGACCAAGCAGGGAAATGACTGTGTTTTTGTGGTTGTTGATCGCTTTTCTAAGATGGTGATTCTGGTTGCCTAGAAGAAGAGCATCAAAACAGAGGCCACTGACAAGCTCTTCTTTGAATGAGTCTAGGTACATTTTGGAATCCCACAAACCATTGTCTCAGATTGGGATAGTCGATTTCTCAGCACATTCTGGTCGAGCCTCTGGTCACTAGTGGACACCAAGCTCACCAAATCCACGCACCCGTCCGACCTTCCACCCCGGAAAGATGGCCGTCGAGGGTTGTAAGAGATTGAATGATTGTGCATATCCTTATGTAAAATTCAAAGCACCCCTTTATGGGATGAGAGCCTTCCCTATGTCCAACATGCTACAACCGAGCCCTGCATAGCCTATGTCCAACATAGCTACAACCAAGCCTTGCATAGCTCAACCGGCCACAACCCCTTTCAGGTGGGGTTGGGATTCCAACCATTGGGTCCCATAGACGTTGCACTTCCCCTTGTGGTCACATCGATTGAATCATCTCTTGCTCCAACTGAAGCTGACAAAGCCACCCGGTTCATTGAGCGGATCCAACACATCTGCCAACAAGTTCAAGATATCCTAGATAAGTCCAATGACAAGTACAAACAACGCCATGATCAACATCGGGTGCCACATAAGTTTAAGGTGGGCGACAATGTTTGATTGCACTTGCAGAAAGAACGCCTTACAAGACCCCATCGGAAGCTTCACCCACTCCATTATGGGCCATACACTATCACCAAGGCCGTGGGGGATAATGATTTTGAGCTCAATATTCCTCCTTTCCTTGGCCTGCACCCAGTGTTCAACGTGGATCTCCTTCGCCCTTATTTTCCACCATTATTGGACACCTCAGAAGTAGCAGAATAACTAACACCAACATAGCTCAACCCTGACTGCATACAACAGGCATACAATGATCAGATTGTGGACACACAGATCAAGGGCACTCGACATCAAAGGATCCAACTTTATTGAGTCGTCAAAGCAGGGCAACTCTTGCAGCAAGGCAAGTGGTTCACCCGGGGCCAAATTTAACAGAAATTTCCTCATATGATGGGGGACCTCAACGCAATGGAGACCATTGATTCCTAAGGAGGGAGGATTGATATATATGAATATCGGTGGCCACCCACATTTTCCAACTGGCTCAAAATAGTTTTATGGCAATTTTGGTAATTTACTATTTTTAGCAGTTTTCACTTCCGGCGCTGTTTTGAGGCCCTAAACGATGTTTTTTGGGAAAAAAGGCTTGCAATATATAAGTTCCTTTTATATTTTGCCTAAAATGAATCTCCTTGATGATACCTTTCCAACGGGCTATCATACGCCTAAAACGAAGATCGTGTGCAAAAGTTACGACCTCGGGAAGTTGATGTACTAACTTACCAAAACGGGGCCCACATGACTTTTGGCGCTTCATCTCCTAGGGTTAGGTTTTTAGATGTCTAGGGTTTTTGACATTCCTTCTTATTGTAAAAATGCCTTCAGAGCCTCATTGTAATCATCTTCTTGCGAATGAGCGCAACCATCACATCTCTTCTCAGAGATAAGCCACCACCATTCCAACAAGTTTGTTTCCACAACATTTTACAGTTTTCAGCTTATTTCGTTATTGAATAGAAAGCCAGTTTTACTATATCTCTGTTATTTTGTGTTAAGCACCTATTAATAATCTGTATTCATTTCATTCTGCTCATAAAATCCGGATCACCAGACTTACTTGGGTTTCCTTTCTGGTAGAAAAATCTGATGCATTTGAGAAGTTCAAAATGTTTAAGGAGTTAGATGAGAATCAGACATGAAGGAAGTTAAAGGCAATTCTCTCAGACAGAGGAGGAGAATTTCTATCAAGAGATTTCAAAGAATTCTGTGACAAACATGGAATTAAAAGAGAATATACTATTCCAGGTATGCCCCAACAAAATGGAGTTGTAGAACGCCAAAATAGATCAGTTCAGCAAATGACAAGGGCTATGATGAGTGGAAGGGACATTTCACAAACCTTCTGGGTGGAGGCTGTTCACACGACTGTTCATATTCTGAACAAAGTGCATCTAACGCTAAACAGTGATACAAATCCATATGAGCTGTGGTTTGGTCGACCTGCATCAATCAAACACTTCAAAGTATTTGGAAGTAAATGCTACATAAAAAATAATGATGATCTTCTGGGAAAATTTGATGGTAGAGATGATGAAGGTATCTTCTTAGGATATGAAACAAACAGTAAAAGATACATATGCTTCAACAAAAAAATACACAAATTAGTAGACTGTATTGATGTTGGAATTGATGAAGAAGCTCCTGTAAAATATCAACGGAGAGTAAGCACCAAGTCATATGAAGAAGAGGATGAGAATAATGAAGATGAGGAACGACAAATCTCAGAGTCACAAGAAGATGATGAATCAGGTAGAGAAAATACACCCAGACAATAAGAGTCAAGACACCAATCAATATCAAATCCTTCCTCCAGAATTACTCAAAAGAATCATCTTGCAAGTTAGATAATTGGTGAGAAAGACAAAGGTGTACAAATCAGGAGAAGGATAATCAAAGACACCAAGCAATCACATATAGCCTTCATATCCATGGTGGAAACCAAGAACTTTCATGAATCCAGTAAAGATGTAAATTGGTTAAAATCAATGAATGAGGAACTGGATCAGATTGAAAAGAATGACACTTGGGAACTTGTTCCTAGGCCAACAAATAAAAATATAATAGGATCCAAATGGGTCTACAAAAATAAGGTGAATGAGCAAGGAAATATTGTAATAAATAAGGCTAGATTGGTCTGCAAAGGGTATGCTCAAATATAAGGACTGGATTTTGATGAAACATTTGCACCCGTAGCAAGATTAGAATCTATGAGAATGTTTCTTGCCTATGCTTGTCATAAGAATTTTAAAGTCTATCAAATGGATGTCAAGTCATCTTTTCTAAATGAAGATCTAAAAGAAGAAGTCTATATGGAACAACCAAAGGGTTTCCAATTGTCAGATAAACCTGACCTTGTCTGCAAGATGAAGAAATCCCTATATGGGTTGAAACAAGATCCTTGTGCATGGTATTATTGATTGGATAAGTATCTTCAAGACAAAGGGTTCAAGAGAGGAACAATTGACTGCAATCTATATATCAAAACAGAGGATAATGATTTTCTCATTGTGTTGGTCTATGTAGATGATATCATCTTCAGAAGTAATAATGCTTCATTGGTACAATGGTTTTCTTCTACCATGCAGTATGAATTTGAAATGTCTATGATAGGGGAACTGCCATTTTTTCTTGGTCTGCAAATTACTCAGAGGTCTGAAGGAATATTTCTTTCTCAGAAGAAATATCTAAGAGAAATTTTGAAAATGTTTCAAATGGAAGATTCTACACCTATGAGCACACCTATGGTCAGTGGATGCAATTTAAGCAAGGATTATGGCTCACTTGATGTTGATCAGAATTCATATAGGTCTATGATAGACAACCTATTGTACATCACAACACCTCGTCCATACATAATTCATACTGTTGGAATGGTAGGAAGGTATTAGTCTGCACCTAAACAATCATTTGCTAGCTATCAAAAGAATATTCAGATACTTGAAAGGAACAATGAACTATGGCCTATGGTATCCTAGGAATTAGAATTTTCAATTATCAATCTATTTAGATGCTGATTGGGCTAACTGAATGGATGAAAGGAAAAGCACGAGTGGAGGTGAATTCTTCTTAGGAGATTCTCTTGTAGCATGGTTGAGGAAGAAGCAAGGTTCCATTTTCTTATCAACTACAGAAGCTGGATATATTATAGTTTCCACTTGCTGTACCCAAGTATTGTGGATGATTCAGACACTTGCTGCCTTGGAGGTCAAATATACTGCATCGATTCCAATTCAT
>SNQJ01S0022830.1:73977-90060 GCA_010110895.2 Picea sitchensis
TCATTTAGACATGATTCCATGACCATTTTCACTCACACAATCAATTATCCTCCATACTTTCTGTCACTATACCAAGTTTGTATCCATGGCCACAAAGGTTGGTGTAGCTGGTTAGCTGGGAAGCTGGACTGAAGAAGCGGGTTGTCAGGCCTGTGGAATACTGAAGAAGCGGGTTGTCAGGCCCGTGGGATATTGAAGAGGCGGGTTGTCAGGCCCGTGAGCAATTTCTCTCTGGGTGAGAGAATTGTTGGGAATTGATTTCTTGAAAGTGATAAACTACAACTACAAGGCTCTAAGACTTCCTGTTCGGCCTGTTGCTGAAGCCTTGGAAGGGAAGTGGGGAAGCTGAAGGACTGTTGAGCAGAGAAGGGGAACACTTCCTGGGGTGGTATAAACATGTGGGGAATGAGAGACTGTAGGTTGTTAGTTTGAGTAGGCACCTGTGATAGAGCCTTTCCTGTTTTCCATGAGCCTTTACTCTGGTTAGAAATCCCTTTACCCCGGGTGGAGTTTAGTCCTAGCTCGGGGGTGACTCACTGTTGAGAGTGATGAACATTGTGGTCTAAGGCTGGGAGGTTCGTAGAAGGTCTGCACGCAGTTGGTGACATTCTTACCAAGATAAGTGCCAATTGTGTGATAAATTTACATGCTGCATTATTATTTGTGTTTATTTTTATGGGTATTTCCTGTATATGCTGCATGTATGCATTTACTGTTATTCAGTATGGATTCGTGCGTTTACATATGTATTTGTATGATTACGTTTTTATATATAAGTCTTCTGCAAGAGTTCTGCGTGTATATATTTTTAATTGCATGCAGTTAGAAATTTTTATGTGGCATTGCTTAGAATAGAAGCTGGGTATGTTACAGTATATTCCACAGAGAGAACGTAAGAGTTCTATGGTGTAGCGTAGCCCGACCATGGGTGGTCGGGGACGTTAAAATATGGTATCAGAACTTCAGTTTTCAACACTGAGCCTGGATGGGCTGAGAAGGTTGAGTTGAAGCAAAATGTCACAGAGGCTTTATTTCGAAGTGGCCAAATTTCAGTTTGTAGAACGTCCATAGTAAAAGTAACAACAACTGGGCGGAAATGGGGAAAAGCCCCAATTTCTGGTTGAATTCATGAGAAAATGGAGAAATTCAACCAAGTTATGAGATATTATTGATTTAATATCTGTTATAGCAAATTCAGACCTGGAATTGGTCGAATTTGAAGTTACAGTGAATCTGTGACAGTTGGAGCGAGTTTTATAATTAAAATTCCCAATTCGTGAATTGAGTTTGGGAAAAAAAATTTGTTCCAAAAATGTCAACCCACAACAATTTGTTGTTACAGAGGTTGAGCTGGTGTTATCGGGGTGAAATTGAACGAATTTCATAGTTGCAGAATGTCTATGGTGAATTGGGAAAAAGCCCCAATTTCTGCAGCGGAATTCACGAGGAATCGATGCACATAAAGGTGAATGTGCGCACCAAAAATCCATGTGGTGCAGTGAAAAGCTCGGGATAGGTAAAATTCGGCACTGTGTGGCAAGGTATTGGCGTGCTTATGTGCGTGTTAAATTTTGGTGTTGCACGGAAAAATGATAGCGTGCGAGTGCGCATGATAAAAATTTAGTACCACACGAAAAAATATGGTGTGGGGGTGCGCATGGAAAATTTTGGCGTTGCGCGGAAAAATATTGGTGTACCGATGTGCACACTAAATTTAACATTGCACGGTGTACACACACATAATAATGGCACACAGGGTGTATGCAGTATTGGTAGAGTGCAGAGTAGTTGGTTGGCGCATGCGCAATATGGGTATATGTTGTCGCGCGACAATTTAGTGTGGTGCGTGTAGAGTATTGTTGCACGATGGAGGCATACTAAACTTGGCATGGTGCAACACGTAGAGTGAATTACATGTGGAATACTGCTCGCAATACAAAATAAAAAAAAAAAAGAAAAAAAAAAGATAAAGAAATTGCTCGCAACGGGTAATAGTGCAAGAACCAAAACTGCGCGCGGTAGATATTGGCGCACGACACAAAAGTGCGCGCAAGTTATTGGCGCGACAAAGAAGTGATACACAGTGGTTTTAAAGTGTGCGAAGCACGATTTACCTTGTGATGTTGTAGCACATGGTAAATACGGGTGCACAGATTGAAATTTTTGTGCGCGAAGTTGTTTGAAGGGTGAAGAACAACATAAAACCAACGAATTTACGCGACATTTTATATCGTTTGAACATCACCTTTTTGCAGCGCGTTTTTGAGGGCCTTAAGAGCATTTTTAGCAACTCAAAAAACCATGAGAACAAAGTGTGCCAAGGCACACTCTATCTCTGCATCTCAAATAAAATAGCTTGGATGGATCTTTCTAATGGTGTAAGTTGTTCGTCAAACAGAGATTTTATGAGAAAGATACATCAGAAATAGTGAAGGGTAAATTATAAGACACAACTAGCTCCATGGAGCCATAACTTTCTGCTCAAGATTCAAAATTGAGCATGTGAGAAGGTGTTGGAAAGGCCTTGGATAGTGGAATATAATTATCCACCCAGAAAAATGATCAAGGCATTCAAATTTCCAGGAAATCAGAAGAAAGAGTTCTGATATATATTATTGAACCAGAATGGTTCATATTTTCATGAAATTGTTGAAACAATTAGCCTGACAAAGTTTTGTTGGCTACACATTTTGCATAGTTAACAACAACTAGATCAAGATTAGCTTAGAGTCCAGAGTAAAGGAAGAGGAACAAGTGAATTAAAACCAAGAAGATGAAGTCAAAGGGATGGATGTCCATTTGAGCATTGAAGGAACAAACTCTAATGGACATGGAGAAGAAAGGAATGAAAACATGAATTAGGCAGAGACCATTAAAAATTTGCAGACGGATGTCCAAATCCATAAGGATGATAATGAAAGTCTTATAAGAGCCAAGGAACAACAATATGACTTCAACATGAAGTTATTACAGAGCTTGAACATAATAGAAAATAAATTGGATAAGGAGAGTGGCTCAAGCAAATCGAGAAGTCACAAGTCTCATGATGAGAAAAGAAAATCAAGAAGTGTTAGAAGACATCACCATCACTCCCCAAGGAATTCCAATAAGAGGGTAAACGACAACTCAATTCTATCCCTTGTCAGGAAGCATAAGAGTTATGGGGTGGATGAACTACGAGGAGAAATGAACAAAATCAAACCTCCTACTTTTGATGATGAGCACAAGAAGGATGAAGATGCAGAGACATGGATGTTGGGCATGAGAAAGTATTTTCAATTGCCTAATTATTCTTCTCATGCAGAGGCTAGAATTTCCATCTATCAACTCAAGGGAAAGGCATCCATGTGGTGGGATCGGCTTGTGCAGGTGCAACACATTAAAGAGAAAAGTGTTACTTGGAGGGAATTCAAAAGGTATTTTGAGAAGAAATACTTGACTAAGAGATACTATGAAAAGAAAATGAAAGAGTTATTTGAACTCAAGCTTGGGAGTATGACCATTGATCAATATGAGAGAAGGTTTTTAGAACTGCTGAAGTATGTCTCTTTCATCAAGGATGAGACAGTGAAGATTCAAAGGTATTTGAGTGGATTTCCATCATTTATCAGTGACAAAATACAATATGATGACCCCAAGAAATTGGAGGATACCATAAGGTGAGCTAAATGCCCATATGATCAACAAAAATCAAGGCCAACATTACAAAAATCTTGGGAAGACAAAAAGAAATTCAATGTGGATCAGAGGAAGAACGGATATAAGCCACCATTCTTCAGAAACAATCCTCAGGGACAACAAACTCCTAAAGAAGCCAGAACGATTGACGCAGGGAGTCAAAGGCCAAGGCAACCACCTATTCAATGTTGGGGTTGTAAAGGGGATCACATATTCATAGATTGTCCTCACAGAGGTGAAAAAGGGAGGACTATTCATAATGTACAAGAAGCCGAAACAGTGGAGGACATGGGTAGAAAGGTACCCAGGATCTATGCAGCCCTGGACAACAAGCAAACAGAGTATCGATCACATATGATTGAAGTGGAAGGTATGATCAACAACTAAACCATTGCTATTTTAATTGATTCCAGAGTTAGTCAAATTTATATAGATCCTAAGATGGTGGAAAGTTTGCATTTGCCAAGAAGCAAGCATGAGAAATCTTGGTTGGTGCGGCTGGCTACAGGAACCAAAAGAAAAGTTAATGATATGGTTAAGTCATGTCTTATGGACATGAATGGAATGAACACCAGGACAAATTTGAACATCTTTCCTTTAGGTTCCTATGATTGTCTAATTGGGATGGATTGGTTGGACCAACATCATGCTCTCCTATACAGTCATAACAAAGAATTTAATTTCTTGGATGAGGAAGGGAAACTAAGAAAAGTGCAGGGAATTCCAAGGGTAGTAACCATCAGAGAGATTTCAGCATTGCAACTGAAGAAATGTTACAGAAAAGGGTGTCAAATATTTGTAGCTCACATGGAGGAGACACCTAAAGATAAGGTGCCAAATTTGGAAGATTATGCAGTCCTGGAAGATTTTGAAGATGTGTTCAATGAGGTGCTAGGAATACCCCCAAGGAGGGACATTGATTTCTCTATAAATCTAATGCCTGGAGTAGCTCTAGTGTCAAAGACTCCTTACAGAGTGAGTACACCAAAGTTGAAGGAGTTGCAAATGAAACTTGAAGAGATTATGAAGAAGGGGTATATACGCCCAAGTGTGTCACCTTGGGGTGTCCCAGTATTGTTTGTGAATAAGAAAGACAAAACATTAAGATTGTGCATTGATTTAAGACAGTTGAATAAAGTGACTGTTAAGAACAAGTCTCCTCTGCCAAAGATTGATGATCTTTTTGATCAATTGAAGGATGCAAAGATCTTTTCAAATATAGATCTCAGGTCAGGATACCATCAGGTAAGGATTAAAGAGGAAGATATCATCAAAACCACTTTCAGGACAAGGTATGGTCATTATGAGTTCATAGTGGTTCCATTTGGGTTTTCAAATGCATCAACTGTTTTCATGTGCTTAATGAATGGTGTTTTCTGAGAATATTTAGACAAGTTTGTCATTGTCTTTTTGGATGACATTCTCATATATTCCAAGTCAAGGGAAAACATAAAAATAATTTAAGGATGGTTTTTCAATTATTAAGGGAGCATCAATTGTATGCCAAATTGAGAAAATGCTCATTTTATCAGAAGCAAATTCACTATTTGGGTCATATCATTTCAAAGGATGGGATAGCAATGGATCCTGAAAAGATAGAAGCCATTAGAGAATGGAAAGTGCCAAATAATGTGACATAGGTGAGATCATTCATGGGCCTTGTAGGATACTATATGATATTTATAGAAGGATTTTCAAAGATTGCACACCCAATTACTTCCTTGCGAAGAAAGGGTGTGAAGTTTCAATGGACATTGGATTGCGAAAAGAATTTTCAACACTTGAAACAATTATTAACAAGTGCTCCAATATTAAGGATAGCAGACCCAAATGAAGACTTCATTGTATGCACAGATGCATGTAAAGAGGGACTTGGTGGAGTCCTCAGTCAAAATAGGTTTGTTATATGTTATGAATCAAAGAAGTTGAAGGAGCATGAAATAAACTATGCCACTCATGATTTGGGTTTGGCAGCCATAGTATATGCCTTGAGGAAATGGAGACACTACCTCATGGGGAAAAGGTTTGAGATGAGGATAGACCACAATGGTCTAAAATATTTGTTTGATCAACCAACTTTAAATGCTAGGAAAAACAAATGGTTAGAATTTCTAAGTGAATATGACTTTGATATAAAGTATATCAAGGGGAAATAAAACAAAGTGGCTGATGCACTCAACAGAAGAGTGCATAAAATGCATGCTACAACCATTATCATGTATCAATCAAATTTGAAACACATAATTATAGAGATTGCCAAATCAGATTTACAATACAAGGATTTAGTGGCAAAACTACAACAAGGTAATTTGCAGCAGAAAATTAAAGAATACAAGCTAGATAAGGATGAAATTCTCATGTACAGGGGAAGAATTTATGTACCAAATTCCCAGGAGTTGAAAAATATGATATTGAGAGAAATGCATAATGTGCCTTATGCTGGGCACTCGGGATATCAAAAAACTATTGCAGCTGTCAAGAGCCAATATTATTGGCCAGGCATGAAGAAAGAGGTTGCTGATTTTATTTCCAGATGTTTGGAATGTCAAAAAGTAAAGGTTGAGCATAGGCACTCAACTGGTTTGCTACAACCATTACCCATTCCTGAGTGGAAATGGGAAGTTGTAACCATGGATTTCATTACCAAACTACCCAGAACAAATAAACAACATGATTCTATAATGGTAGTGGTGGATAAGCTTACTAAATCTGCCCATTTTATTCCAGTTAAGCTCACTCACAAGGCAACGAACATTGCTGATGTTTATATGAGGGAAATTGCTAGATTACATGGCATACCCAAGACAATTGTGTCTGACAGATATCCAAAATTTACCTCAAAATTTTGGAAGGGATTATTTAATGGATTTGGAGCAAGTTTGAATTTTAGTACAACTTATCATCCAGAAATAGATGGAAAAACAGAGAGGGTGAATCAGGTTATTGAGGATATGTTGAGGATGTATGTGATGGATAAACCATCGAAATGGGGAGACTACCTACACTTTGTAGAGTTTTCTTATAACAATGGGTACCAAGAATCTCTAAAGATTAGCCCATTTGAGGCACTTTATGGCAGAAAGTGTAACACACCAGTAAACTAGGACAACCCAATAGATAGAGCAGTGGTTGGGATAGATTTTCTCAGGGAAATGGAAGAGAAAATGTTGAAAATAAAACAAAATTTAAAGGCTTCCCAAGACAGGCAGAAAATATATGTTGATAAGGGAAGAACTCACAGGGAATTTAAAGTGGGTGACCATGTATTCTTGAAAGTGAAAACCAACAGAAGTTCCCTGAACTTGGCAAATTGTTCAAAGTTGACAGCTCACTATTGTGGGCCATTTGAAATCCTAGAGAGGATTGGTCCAGTAGCTTATATGATTGCATTGCCTGCATCTATGTCTGTTCATAATGTATTCCATGTATCATTGCTAAAGAAATATATACCTAATATTAATCATGTTATTGATTGGAATGTGATTCAGGTGGAGCAAGAAGGTGCTTTTCAAGTGCATCCGGTGCGCATTCTAGATCGAAAAATCAAACATCTACGGAATTGAGCCATAGAGCTTGTAAAGGTCCAATGGACATGGTACAGTCCTGAGGATGCTACTTGGGAGCATGAGGATGCAATGCAGGAAAAATACCCACATCTTTTTGAGGATTTTTGAAATTTAGTTATACATGGGTACATGATGCACCGAGGACAATGCATAAATAAGGGGAGGGAATTGTAATATCCCTAAGGTCGAATACAATTGTAAATGTAAATACAAATGTAATTAAGCTGGTGAGATGTTTTGATATCATTTTTGTATGCACATTTCATGGCATAGTGCGTGCATGTACTATGCAGTAAAATGAGGAATTGTGCACATTCCAGGATACCGCACGTAGAATCTTAAGTGTGCGCGATGTTGAGGCCAGGGAGCCTTTGTGTATATGATATGTTTTATAGGCTGGTGAGCCAGTTATTATAATCTAGGATGCTTATGTTTTGATTAGGCTGGAGAGCCTAGATGTTAAAGGCTAGTGCGCCTATTTTTGTACATGTCTCATATTTAATATAAAATACATCGCTGCGCACAGACCGAACATGATAAAAGAAATGGGGGACTAAAATCCACTAGTTAGGGAAAGGGAGGGGCTAAGTTAAGTAAAGGGGATAAGCTAGGGAGCTTGAGCAAAAAATGAATATTATATTAATATTTATTAAATCATAAAATATGGATAATTATTTTATCCAAAGTTCTAAAGTTGGGGAAAAGTGGGCCAAAGTAGCTCCCAACATGAAAAGTGTCAAGTTGGGGACATGCATACATATTTTTGGGACTTAGTTCATTTTGACACCGCCCCCATCATTCTTACCATCATCTTTTCCATCATTCCTTCCATCATTCAACCATGATTCCATGACCATTTTCACTCACGCAGTTAGTTATCCTCCATACTTTCTGTCACTATATCGAGCTTGTATCCATGGCCACAGAGGTTGGTGTAGTTGGTTAGCTGGGAAGATGGACTGGATAAGCGGGTTGTCAGGCCCGTGGGATACTGAAGAAGCAGGTTGTCAGGCCCGTGGGATATTGAAGAGGCGGGTTGTTAGGCCCATGAGCAATTTCTCTCTGGGTGAGAGACTTGTTGGGAATTGATTTCCTGAAGGTGCTAAACTACAGTTACAGGGCTCTTAGACTTCCTTTCGGGCCTGTTGTTGAAGCCCTAGAAGGGAAGTGGGGTAGCTGAAGGATTGTTGAGCAAAGAATGGGCACACTTCCTAGGGTGGGACAAACATGTGGGGAATGAGAGACTGTAGGCTATTAGTTTGAGTAGGCACCTGTGACAGAGTCTTTCCTGTTTTCCATGAGCCTTTAGCCTGGTTAGAAATCCTTTTACCCTGGGTGGAGTTTAGTCCCAGATCGAGGGTGACTCACTGTTGAGAGTGATGAACAGTGTGGTTTAAGTTTGGGAGGTTCGTGGAAGGTTTGCACACAATTAGTGACATTATTATCAAGATAAGTGCCAATTGCGTGATAAATGTATATGCTGCATTGTTATTTATGTGTTTATTTTTATGGGTATTTCTTGTATATGCTGCTTGTATGCATTTACTTCTATTCAATATGGATTCGTGCATTTACAGATGCATTTGTATGATTACTTTTTATATATAAGGCTTTTGAAAGAGTTCTGCGTGTATATATTTTTAATTGCATGCAGTTAGAAAATTTTATGTGGCATAGCTCAGAATAGAAGCTGGGTATATTACAGTATGTTCCGCAGAGAGAACATAAGAGTTCTTTGGCATAGTGTGGCCCGACCATGGGTGGTTGGAGACGTTACAATATGGTATCAAAGCTTTAGTTTTCAACACTGAGCCTGGATGGATCGAGAAGGTGTAGTTGAAGGAAAATGCCAAAGCAGATTTATTTCGAAGTGGCCAAATTTCAGTTTGTAGAATGTCTATGGTAAAAAGTAACAACAACTGGACGGAAATGGGGAAAAGCCCCAATTTCTGTGGTTGAATTCATAAGAAAATGGAGAAATTCAACCAAGTGATGAGATATTACTGATTTAATATCTATTCTAGCAAATTCGGACTTGGAATTGGTCGAATTTGAAGTTACAGTGAATTCCTGACAGTTGGAGCGAGTTTTATAATTAAAATTCCCAATTCATGAAGTGATCTTGGGAAAAAAAGATTCATTCTAGAAATGTCAACCCACAATGATCTATTGTTACAGAGGTTGAGCTGGTGTTATCACAGTGAAATTGAACGAATTTCATAGTTGCAGAATGTTTGTGGTGAATTGGGAAAAAGCCCCAATTTCTGCAGCGAAATTCACGAGGAATCGATGCGCATAAAGGTGAATGTGTGCAGTTGGGTACACCAAAAATTCATGTGGCATAGTGAAAAGCTCGGGATAGGTAAAATTTAGCACTGCGCAACAAGCTATCAGTGTGCTAATGCATGCGTTAAATTTTGGTGCTGCGTGAAAAAATGATAGCGTGCAGGTGCGCGCGATAAAAATTTAGCACCGCGCGGAAAAATATGGTGTGAGGGTGTGCGTGGAAAATTTTGGCGCCGCGCGGAAAAATATTGGTGTACGGGTGCACACACTAAATTTAGCATTGCGCGGTGTACACACACATAATAATGGCACACAGGGTGTATGCAGTATTGGCAGAGCGCAGAGGAGTTGGTTGGCGCGTGCACAATATGGGTATATGTTGTGGCGCAACAATTTAGTGTGGTGCGTGCAGAGTATTGATGCGCAGTGGAGGCATACTAAAATTGGCATGGTGCAACACGTAGAGTGAATTTCAAAAGGAATACTGTGCGCAATACATAAAAAAAACAAAAAAAACTACGCGCAACGGGTAATAGTGCAAGAACCAAAACTGCGCGCAACGGGTAATAGTGCAAGAACCAAAACTGCGTGCGGTAGATATTGGCGTGCGACACAAAAGTGTGCACAAGTTATTGGCGCGACAAAGAAGTGATACAAAATGGTTTTAAAGTGCGCAAAGCATGATTTACCTTGTGATGTTGCAACACATGGTAAATACGAGTGCATAGATTGAAATTTGTGCACGTGAAGTTGTTTGAAGGGTGAAGAACAATAGAAAACCAACGAATTTCCGCGACATTTTATATCGTTTGAACGTCACCTTTTTGCAGCGTGTTTTTGAGGGCCTTAAGAGCATTTTTAGCAACTAAAAAAACCACGAGAACAAAGTGTGCAAAGGCACACTCTGTCTCTGTAGCTCAAATAAAAGAGCTCGGATAGATATTTCTAATGGTGTAAACTGTTCGTCAAGAAAAACTTTTATGAGAAAGATACAACAAAAACATTGAAGGGTAAGTTATAAGACCCAATTAGCTCCATAGAGCCATAACTTTCTGCTCAAGACTTAGAATTGAGCATGTGAGTAGGTGTTGGAAAGGTCTTGGAAAGTGGAATATAATTATTCACCCAGAAAATTGATCAAGGCATTCAATTTTCCAGGAAATCAGAAGAAATAATTCTGATATATATTTTTGAACCAGAATGGTTCATATTTTCATGAAATTGTTGAAACAGTTAGCCTGACAAAGTTTTGTTGGTTGCGCATTTTGCAGAGTTAACAACAACTAGATCAAGATCATCTTGGAGTCTAGAGTAATGAAAGAGGCACAAGGGAATTATAGCTAGGAATATGAAGTCAGAGGGATGGATGCCCATTTGAGCATTGAAGGAACAAACTCCAATGGACATGGAGAAGAAAGGAATGAAGACATGAATATGGCCGAGACCATTAAAAATTTGCAGAAGGATGTGCAAATCCATAAGGCTGATAATGAAAGGCTTATGAGAGCCAAGGAGCAACAAGATGACTTCAACATGAAGTTATTATAGAGCTTGAACAAAATAGAAAAGAAATTGGATAAGGAGAGTGGCTCGAGCAAATCGGGAAGTCACAAGTCTCATGATGAGAAAATAAAATCAAGAAGTGGTAGAAGACATCACCATCACTCCCCAAGGAATTCCAATAAAAGGGAACACAACAACTCAAGTCCATCCCCTGTCAGGAAGCATAAGAGTTATGGGGTGGATGAACTACGAGGAGAAATGAACAAAATCAAACCTCCTACTTTTGATGGTGAGCACAAGAAGGATGAAGATTCAGAGACATGGCTGCTGGGCATGAGAAAGAATTTTCAATTGCATAATTATTCTTCTCATGCAAAGGGTATAATTTCCATCTATCAACTCAAGGGAAAGGCATCCATGTGGTGGGATCGGCTTGTGCAGGTGCAACACATTAAAGAGAAAAGTGTTACTTGGAGGGAATTCAAAAGGTATTTTGAGAAGAAATACTTGACTAAGAGATACTATGAAAAGAAAATGAAAGAGTTATTTGAACTCAAGCTTGGGAGTATGACCATTGATGAATATGAGAGAAGGTTTTTGGAATTGTTGAAGTATGTCTCTTTCATCAAGGATGAGACAGTGAAGATTCAAAGGTATTTGAGTGGATTGCCATCATTTATCAATGACAAAATATAGTATGATGACCCCAAGACATTGGAGGAGACCATAAGGCAAGCTAAATTCCTATATGATCAACAAAAATCAAGGCCAACATTCCAAAAAACTTGGGAAGAAGAAAAGAAATTCAAGGTGGATCAGAGGAAGAAGGGATATAAGCCACCATTCTTTAGAGACAATCCTCAGGGACAACAAACTCCTAAAGAACCCAAAATGATTGACACAGGGAGTCAAAGGTGAAGGAAACCATCTATTCAATGTTGGGGTTGTAAAGGGGATCACATGTTCAGAGATTGTACTCACAGAGGTGAAAAAGGGAGGACTGTTCACAATGTACAACAAGATGAAACAATGGAGGACATGGGCAGAAAGGTACCCAGGATCTATACAGCCCTGGACAACAAGCAAGCAGAGTATCAGTCACATATGATTGAAGTGGAAGGTATTATTAACAACCAAACCATTTCTATTTTAATTGATTCAGGAGCTAGTCATAGTTATATAGATCCTAAGATGGTGGAAATTTTTCATTTGCCAAGAAGCAAGAATGAGAAATATTGGTTGGTGCGGCTGGCTACAGGAACCAAAAGAAAAGTTAATGAGATGGTTAAGTCATGTCTTATGGAAATGAATGGAATGAACACCCATGCATATTTGAACATCTTTCCTTTGGGTTCCTATGAATGTCTAATTGGGATGGATTGGTTGGACCAACATCATGCTCTCCTAGACTTTCATAACAAAGAATTTACTTGCTTGGATGAGGAAGGGAAACTAAGGAAAGTGAAGGGAATTCCCAAGGCAATAACCATAAGAGAGATTTCAACATTGCAGCTAAAGAAATGTTACATAAAAGGATGTCAAATATTTGCAGCTCATATGGAGGAGACACCTAAAGATAAGGTGCCAAATTTGGAAGATTATGTAATCCTGGAAGATTTTGAAGATGTGTTCAAGGAGGCACCAGGACTACCCCCAAGGAGGGACACCGATTTTTCTATAAATCTAATGCCTGGAGCAACTCTAGTGTCAAAGAATCCTTACAGAATGAGTACACCAGAGATGAAGGAGTTGCAAATGCAACTTGAAGAGATTTTGAAGAAGGGGTATATACGCCCAAGTGTGTCACCTTGGGGTGCCCCAGTCTTTTTTGTGAAGAAGAAAGACAAAACATTAAGATTGTGCATTGATTTCAGACAGTTGAATAAAGTGTCTGTTAAGAACAAGTATCCTCTGCCAAGGATTGATGATCTTTTTGATCAATTGAAGGATGCAAAGATCTTTTCAAAGATAGATCTCAGGTCAGGATACCGTCAAGTAAGGATTAAAGAGGAAGATATCAGCAAGACTTCTTTCAGGACAAGGTATGGTCATTATGAGTTTACAGTGGTTCCATTTGGGTTGTCAAATGCACCAACTGTTTTCATGTGCTTAATGAATGGTGTTTTCCGAGAATATTTAAACAAGTTTGTCATTGTCTTTTTGGATGACATTATCATATATTCCAAGTCAGAGGAAGAGCATGAACATCATTTAAGGATGGTTTTGTAAGTATTAAGGGAGAATTAATTTTATTCCAAATTGAGAAAGTGCTCATTTTACCAGAAGCAAATTCACTATTTGGGTCATATCATTTCAAAGGATGGGATAGCAGTGGTTCCTGAGAATATAGAAGCCATTAGAGAATGGGCAATGCCAAAGAATGTGACAGAGGTGAGATCATTCATGGGCCTTGTTAGGAGATTTATAGAAGGATTTTCAAAGATTGAACACCCAATCACTTCCTTGCAAAGAAAGGGTGTGAAGTTTCAGTGGACATTGGATTGCAAAAATAATTTCCAACACTTGAAACAATTATTAACAAGTGCTCAAATATTAAGGATATCAGACCCAAATGAAGACTTCATTGTATGCACAAATGCATGTAAAGAGGGATTTGGTGGAGTCCTGACTCAAAATGGGTTTGTTATATGTTATGAATCAAGGAAGTTGAAGGAGCATGAAAGAAACTATGCCACTCATGATTTGGAGTTGGAATACATAGTACATGCCTTGAGGAAATGGAGACACTACCTCATGGGGAAAAGGTTTGAGATGAGGATAGACCACAATGGTCTGAAATATTTGTTTGATCAACCAACTTTAAATGCTAGGAAAAACAAATGGTTAGAATTTCTAAGCGAATATGACTTTGATATAAAGTATATCAAGGGGAAAGAGAACAAAGTGGCTGATGCATTCAACAGAAGAGTGCATGAAATGCATGCTACAACCATTATCATTTATCAATCAAATTTGAAACACATAATTATAGAGATTGCCAAATCAGATTTACAATACAAGGATTTAGTGGCAAAACTACAACAAGGTAATTTGCAGCAGAAAATTAAAGAATACAAGCTAGATAAGGATGAAATTTTCATGTACAGGGGAAGAATTTATGTACCAAATTCCCAGGAGTTGAAAAATATGATATTGAGAGAAATGCATAATGTGCCTTATGTTGGGCACTTGAGATATCAAAAAACTATTGCAGCTGTCAAGAGCCAATATTATTGGCCAGACATGAAGAAAGAGGTTGCTGATTTTATTTCCAGATGTTTGGAATGTGAAAAAGTAAAGGTTGAGCATAGGCACCCAACTGGTTTGCTACAACCATTACCCATTCCTGAGTGGAAATGGGAAGTTGTAACCATGGATTTCATTACCAAACTGCCCAGAACAAACAAGAAACATGATTCTATCATGGTAGTGGTGGATAAGCTTACTAAAGCTGCCCATTTTATTCCAGTTAAGCTCACTCACAAGGCAACGAACATTGCTGATGTTTATATGAGGGAAATTGCTAGATTACATGGCATACCCAAGACAATTGTGTCTGACAGAGATCCAAAATTTACTTCAAAGTTTTGGAAGGGATTATTTAATGGATTTGGAACAAATTTGAATTTTAGTACAACTTATCATGCAGAAACAGATGGACAAATAGAGAGGGTGAATCAAGTGATTGAGGATATGTTGAGGATGTATGTGATGGATAAACCATCAAAATGGAAAGAATACCTACACTTGGTAGAGTTTGATTATAACAATGGGTACCAAGCATCTCTAAAGATAAGCCCATTTGAGGTACTTTATGGTAGAAAGTGCAACACACCGGTAAGTTGGGATAACCCAACAGATAGAGCAGTGGTTGGGCCAAATTTTCTCAAGGAAATGGAAGAGCAAATGTTGAAAATAAAAAAAAATTTAAAGGCTGCCCAAGATAGGCAGAAAAGCTATGCTGATAAGGGCAGAAATCACAAGGAATTTAAAGTGGGTGACCATGTATTCTTGAAAGTGAAAGCTAACAGAAGTTCCTTGAACTTGGGAAATTGTTCAAAGTTTGCAACTTGCTATTGTGGGCCGTTTGAAATCCTAGAGAGGATTGGTCCAGTAGCTTATATGATTGCATTGCCTGCATCTATGTCTATTCATATTGTATTCCATGTATCATTGCTAAAGAAATATATACCTGATACTAATCATGTTATTGATTGGAATGTGATTCAGGTGGAGCAAGAAGGCACTTTTCAAGTGCATCCGGTGCACATTCTGGACTGGAAAATAAAAAAGATTCGGAATCGATCCATAGGGCTTGTAAAGGTCCAATAGACCCGGTACAGTCTTGAGGATGCTACTTGGGAGCATGAGGATGTAATGCATGAAGAATACCCACATATTTTTAAGGATTTTTGAAATTTAGTTGTACATGGGTACATGATGCAATGAGGACAGTGCATAAATAAGGGGAGGGGATTGTAATATCCCTAAGGCCGAACCCAATTGTAATTGTAAATACAAATGTACTTAATATAGTGAGATATTTTTATATCATTTTTGTATGCACATTTCATGGCATAGTGCGCGCATGTACTGCGCAGTAAAATGAGGAAGTGTGCACATTCCAGGATACCCTATGCAATATCTTAAGTGTGTGTGATGTTGAGGCTAGGGAGCCTTTGTATATATGATATGTTTTATAGGCCGGTGAGCCAGTTATTATAAGCTAGGATGATTAGGTTTTGATTAGGCTGAAGAGCCTAGATGTTAAAGGCCAATGCGCTTGTTTTTGTACATGTCCCATATTTAATATAAAATGCATTGCTGTGCGCAGACCGACCACGATAAAAGAGATGGGGGACTAAACTCCACTAGTTAGGGAAAGGGAGGGGCTAAGTTAAGGAAATGGGCTAAGCTAGGGAGCTTGAGCCAAAAAGGAATATTATATTAATATTTCTTAAATCATAAAGTATGCATAATTATTTTATCCTAAGTTCTAAAGTTGGGGACAAGTGGGCCAAAGTAGCTCCCAACATGACAAGTGTCAAGT